>JNHW02000059.1:0-70845 GCA_001691775.3 Amanita inopinata Kibby_2008 | reverse complement strand
AAAAAAAAAAAAAAAAAAAAAAACGCGCCCACGTGATGTCCCTGTCGCTTCGTATTTTGTCTCTAAACAGGTTTCTTCTTGCTCTATCCAGCTCGTAGCAGAAAGACAACACGAATAGCACGGGATAAATGTTTTATCTGTCGAGATTATCTAAGAGGTCCCATATTGCATCTACTGTTCAGAAACAGTATCAAGATCAAACATACGTTCAGTTAACATGCAGCAATCGAGGCGCATTCATCTACTGCACAGAAGATCAGGTACTAATCCTGTTCCAATGACGAGTCAAAAGCGTTGGATTTTGTAGTGAAAATTACAAGTCCATGTGTTTCTCGTGTGGAGTCGAGACTTCAAAGCTATTCCATTCTTGGCCACCATGCGAAAGTCTCGTGTTATGGATCTCGGGACTTATGAATCTAGTTCCAGGACTTGTCTCGAGCCCAAATACCGCAGTTCAGAGCTCGACAGCACTTCCACTCATCAGAATTGGCGCATATAGCCATGTCGCTCAGTCGTGAAAAGAGGTCGGATCCAAAGATAGTGCTCTCATTTGACTTTGGTACGTCATATAGCGGGATATCTTATAGGTATGTATGAACTTGCCAGGGGAGATATTATAAATGTTTGCCTGAATTTCGTAGCATCCTCGACTCGCATATCCCAGGAAATGGTGTCGTGAGAAGGGTAGATGAGTGTGTGGTTCATTAGTCAAGCGTGGACATTCGAAATTCTCATGAAGTCAGCTTCGAAACGCAGGAAGATGGCAGCAACGCAAGGACGCCGACGGTGACATACTACAATCCACACGGCGCTCTTCGTGCTATCGGTGCGGCAACAGTGAACAAGCAGATAGGATACCAGGCGGTGGAACGTGGCTGGAAAAAGGTCGAACGGTGAGTCGGGATGGGCATCCTTTTCACTTGTAACTGCCATCTTAATGACGATACTATGAAGGTTGAAACTGCTTCTACATGATGAATCTACCCCAGTCGTTTCTCTTGCCGAACTTCCTCCGGATTTGTCTGTCGCAGACATCCTGGGGGATTACTTGAAGTACTTGTATGACTGCGCTGAGAAATACATACGAGAACATCACGGAGTTGAGCTTGAGTCACTGAAAGGTTATATACGTTACATCATGCCTCACCCAAATGCGTGGGACGATCTTCAGCAACGAAAGCTTAGAAGAGCCGCGTTTCACGCTGGTTTGATTGACGATGAAAATTCCCCCGATTTGTTATTTGTCACGGATGGCGAAGCGGTTCTTCACTATTGTATCAGCCAGAAGCACTTTCAATTCATCGTGAGTGCTTGCATTGCTCAGTTTGAATATGACTTGACGTTGCAATATCTGTGTGGCGCCAGGATAAGGAAGGAGCTCTCATCGTCTCTGCAGGTTTGAAATCAATTGAAGCGTTGTTGCTGGTCGTGTTTATCTCTTCTGATAGGAGCAGGATTTGCAAACTTCAGCGCGTTCTCCAAGACATCAAACACCAGC
This sequence comes from Amanita inopinata Kibby_2008, assembly GCA_001691775.3. Taxonomy (NCBI): domain Eukaryota; kingdom Fungi; phylum Basidiomycota; class Agaricomycetes; order Agaricales; family Amanitaceae; genus Amanita; species Amanita inopinata. The sequence goes on along the minus strand of JNHW02000059.1, from coordinate 69,347 downwards.
CGCTTTGAGGAAATCATCGCAGCACAAAGTGTGATAGTATAAGATTCCTGACCGTATCTGCGTTTCTGACGTTGACGACTAGCTATCTTGAGTGGCTCGTCTTTCGTTACTGACGGTGCAAGAAATTTCATAACATGTAAGTCCTCATCTTTCCTCCGATCCCTATTGTATCCTGAATATCGGGAACTGTGAGACTGGTTTCGCGACTGCCGCTTTAGTGGGGACTCCGACTTCATCGCACAACGATTCGACAAAACTGTTAAACTGCAATTTCATGACGATGGGACGTCTTACTACATTCAGTTCGCCTCATCTCGAGATAATGATCCAGATCTCAACGTACGCTCTGGTAAGTTTAAAATCGAGGGGTATGTGCTTTACACCATTACCCATTGACTGAGCATTCTGAACTGTCCACATAATTTAGGCAACAGATAGCGGATTTCTTCAAACCAAGTGTTAACAACATTATTTCGATGATCAATGAATTAAGAAACACGTTGGGTGGGGAAAACATCGTCAGTGTCCGTCGACTTCGACATGTCCTGCTCACTTCAATTTTACTACTTTGGTAGCCGATTATTCTTGTTGGAGGTTTTGGGGAAAACAACTGGCTACTTTATAAGATACGATCGGCGTTCAACGATTCTCATATATATCGACTTGAAAATGGCATGTGAGTGTTTAGTAATCAAGTTTTCGGTCATCTTAGATGAGACAGGAAAGGTTGAATGCCGTCGCTGATGGTGCCGTCCATTTCTATTTGCACCATTATGTAGCTTCCCGAATTACTCGTTACACATACGGCGTAAAGTCAAGCATCAAATATGACGAATATAACCCAGAACATCTGTCCCGTGCTTCATCAAAAGAAGAGCAGTACGACGGTACTGTAGTATTGCCAAATGCTTTTGATATCATTCTGCCAAAAGTGAGTGGCAATGACGAACATTCCTATGAGATGGTTGATGTTGGTTATTCCTACCCAAGAACACTCAAGTGCTGGAGACTAAGGAATTTAGGAGGAGGTACCATATCAAGAGCCTTAATCGCAGTGGACTTTACAGACGCAGAGTCCAGCTTTTATGCTACAAAGGCGACCAAGTGGCACCGAGATGGACAGACGACGAACCCGGTATAGGTCTTCACATCGGTTTCTAATTTGTGCCTACTCATACTTCGCTAGAGTTGTTTGAACCTATCAACATCGTTGAAGCAGACATGGCAGGTTTGGCTAATACATTGATGCCAAGGATAGGCCCAGGAAACAGGGCTTATTACGCTCTGAAACACGAAGTTGTTCTCACATTTGGAGCGTCAGGAATCAATGCCTGGACTGAAGTTCACGCATGCATAGGCTGGGCAGTGACTGTGAGCATGCTTCTCAGATTAATTTGCACGATGTTCTTGACGTCACCAAAATAACAGAGGCGACTCAGGTAAGCTTCTCGATGGCTACTTTGACGGCACACGATCCCTTAACCCCTTCCGGTAGGAGTCAACCCAAAACTTTGAGCATACCCTACCACGAAAGCTACGGTTTCCAGTCCGTACGGTTTACTTGAATGAGAAAAAGAAAGCTTCATATTCGTCGTCTACGCGTGAGACCTGATACTACAGATGGCCGTAAACGTTCGCTTTCTCAATTCTTCATCGTGAAAGTGGAAGTCAAAGCCACCTTTGGCTTCAAAATTACGCTTGTTTCCTCCCGTGCCTCATCTGCCTTGTTAGACACGACCATTTTGCCGCACCCCAAACCCATTTCAACGGTGCAAATGACGCGTTCGTCCGTGTTGATATCGTTTTCTTCGCCATACGCATATGTCATCCGCGTGTTGTCGAAAGGCGAGTTACTGCTTATAATGTTTGGCATAAGATCCGCGGATGTGACATCTCTCCTACAAATGACTTGTAGTTTTAAAGCAGACTCGACCACGCCCATCAGTTTCTCCTTATATTTGGTTGGAACGTGTGCGTCTGGGCCTCTTAAAGACCACCCAATGCTGGTGAGTAAGTTTCGCAAGATGTCCAGCATCCAATTCATATCCTTGTCTTGTTTCCCTTCTTCGCTTGGCTTCATGTATTCATACGCCAATGCCCTCCAACGCCCGGCAATAGTTTGCCCTTCTATACCCAAGCTCAGAGAACGCCATCTACCACTATTAGGGTTACTCACTAGATTCCCTGATGGCATTGTACGTGTCATGTAACACTGGCTGGGAATCCTGTTGTCGGATGATGAGAGTACATGCAGCAACTAATCCCGCCTGGAGGGTAATTTGGGCGGTGACAGGGTCGAGCTTCGGTTCAGTTATGCGTTCAAACAAGATCCTGGGCAAATCAGACCCTACAAGGCGTCCAACTTCGTTGAATCCTCCGTTAATCTCGTGTTGGTCTTCCCTTGTATGACGAGCTGCTTCGTATGTCAGTGAGTCCGCGATGAATGCAGCCGTCTGGAGGATTTCAGCGTTCAGCAGCTCCACCATGTTTCCGACCTCCGCCAGTGAGATTCGATCTGCGTTTCCGAGGAACGTTTGTGCACTGGAGAGCTCAGCCGTCCTCTCCAGTAGAAGCTGATCCGTCTCGGTCTGTTTTAATTTCACTGCGGAAAGTTCCTCCTTCAAACGCCTAATCTCTTCACTCTGCCTATCGCTCAACTCCTGCGAGTCATGTGTATACCTATGTCGAGGGGCTCCGTCCCTGTATCGTTTCGATTCGTGATTCTTCCAATCATATACCTTTCGGAAGGTACGTGTGATGCTCGATGTTTGTGCCTTCTGATCCTCTTCTTCCTTCAACTCTGCTCTATCTGTCGTCACCGTCTCTTGTCCATCATTATTCCTTTCCTCATTAACGACATCCCGTCGCTCGCGATTAGTGTGATAACTATCATTCCGGCGATTGGACCCCCCGTAGTAATCCTGCGTCCTCCCATCTTCTCGTGGCCTATGAGAGTGTCCACGGTAGCTATTATATCCCCTGCTGTCACGGCGATAGTTGCTGTTCCTCGCCCCACTCGAGTTGTACTGCCGCTGACTTGAACGAGGAGCCATTTGCTGTCCAGGGGGAGGAATTTCGGCAGCATTTTCACTGAGTGTTTCTGCCATGGTTTTCGACGGCGTGGCCATAATCGATGTGTGGAAGACGAGGAGAGAAACGTGTTAATAAGGCCAGCAATTGGTGTGAACAGAACTATATGACACCCTTATTGGATCAATTGCGCAGCAAAGCTTCTGATGAACGTGGAAGACACATGTTTACATTTATAGCCCTGCTCTTTTGAAGGGGTCATCTAGGTTACGTGGGTATCCCTAGGTACTCTCCCCCCATACCCATCACTCACTGAAATCTGTCATGATATAGAGATGTCGACACGACAGCGATACGAAGAACTCCGGCGAAAGCTGCTGATTGCATTTGATGTGGGTACGACTTTCAGTGGTATTAGTTATAGGTATGACCCGCAACACATTATGAAACCGAACTCATGTAGTTGAAAAAGCATTCTTGATCCTGGTGAAGTTCCTGAAATCCATGGCGTTACGCGGTATATAAGCCTCAGAATGCGCATGACGTGAAGGCTGATGCTGTGTAGGTTTCCCGCACAACTTCACGGTAGTCTGAAAATACCAACCGTGCTTCACTATGACTCGCATGGGTTCGTCCAAGCCGTCGGTGCTGAAGCTGTTCAGGACGGAATTGAAGAAATTGCCGTAGACAATGGATGGACAAGAGTCGAATGGTGAGTAGAACACCGTTTTTTCCTTTTCGACTGGGATTAATGGTACCGCGTTAGGTTTAAGCTACATTTGCGCCCTAATCCGCACGATACCGCATACATTGACGAGGTTATCAGTCCTCTTCCCGGAGTCCTCACAGTTGTGGACGTGTTGAGTGACTTCCTTCGTTACCTTTATCAGTGCACCAAGACCTATATCGAGGAATCTCATGCTTCCGGGGCGATGTTATGGTCGTCGCTCGAGAAACAAGTGCACTTCGTCTTGACTCATCCCAACGGTTGGGGTGGGTTTCAACAAAGCCAAATGAAAGAAGCGGCTATCAAGGCCGGTTTGGTCGCAACTATGGAAGCGGCAGGGAACCAGATATCATTTGTGACTGAAGGGGAGGCAAGCTTGAACTATTGCGTCTGCAATGGGATATCCAAAGAAGCATTCAAGGTCTGCAAGAGCATTATTATTCTTGCTACTGCTTTGACTAGTTGCGGGACAGGATGGACGAGGCGTTGTAATTGTCGACGCAGGTAAAAGTACCTTATTTACGACATTCAACTGATGTTGACTGTGGGGACAACTTTAGGTGGTGGTACCGTGGACATTAGCGCGTATGCTGCAAGTTCCAAGGAGGGTACATATGAAGAAATTTCAGCACCACAATGTGATTCTTTTCTTGAGCAAATGTAAATGGGAAAAACTAATAAATCATGCAGGCCATATGAAGGGATCGGTTTTTGTCACCAACAATGCAGAGAAATTCCTGAAAGGTAATCGTATCTAGTTGTTCTCAAGAACCTACTGTCGTGCTGACATATGCAATGTCTAGATCATCTTCGCGGGTCTAAATACTCTGAAGAGGGTGATGTTAAAATCATGACCAAGGAATTTGACTCGAAAACAAAACTATTCTTTCGAAGGAGCGAAGACCCACAGTTTATCAAATTCGGAGGATTGCGCGATAATGACGTGGAGAAAAATATCCGTTCTGGACAACTGAAATTGTCCGGGTATGTACAATAGTCGTTCTATGCAACATGAAGATCAATTGAACCTAATGCCGTGGTTTGTGATACAGGACTGACATGGCCACTTTCTTCGCTCCGTCGGTTCAATGTATAATGCAAGCAATTTTAAACATGAGAGACACAGCGAAAAAGCCGATCAACGTAAGTTACGGACTGTAATCCTGATTTTGAGGTAACTTCTGACCCATGTCAAGTCTGTCCTGCTGGTTGGAGGCTTTTCAGCCAGTGACTGGTTATTCTCGCAAATCAAAGATACACTTCAGTACCTTGAGATCACAGTGTCACGGCCAGATGGGCGCTTGTAAGATCATTTATATCAGCTAAATGTACTTGTCGAATAACGCTCCTCTTCAAAGGAACAAGGCTGTTGCGGATGGAGCGATATCATTCTACTTGGATCATTTCGTCAATGTCCGGATAGCAAGAAACACCTACGGGAATGCTTGCTCATACATCTTCAATCCGAATAACCCGGAACACGCCCTCAGATCTAATCAAGTCTATGAGTCTCCCTCGAAGAAGCGGTACATACGTGGAGCTTTTGACGTTATATTGTCTAGAGTGAGGCGTACTTTGATTAGCGTCGTACCGATTCAACCATAACGACGTACCACGGCAGGACACTCAAGTTTCTGAAACAACAGAGTTCCGTCGCTCATACTGGTATACGGCGTCCTCGAGAAACAACCTACACCATATCAAGAATGAGATTCTCTGCTACCGCGGCCACGTTCAGAACCCTCGGTGGATGGATGTCGATAGAGGTGAGCTCAATGAGCAGCGCAAGGCAGTCCATTACAATCACGAACCCTTTCAAAGCGTCTTACTTCAAGCTTTGTGTTGTTGAAGCTGATACTACAAGGCTCAGTCACCTGCTTCAACCACAGCACAACGTAACAGGAAAGAAGAAGAAGAAGAAAGTCAATACCTTTTATGAATTGAAGTACGACATCATAATGTCATTCGGTCTAACCGAACTCAAAGCACAAATTGTATGGCTGGAGAACGTAAGCAAAGTTCATTCCTTTTTGACTGTTGCAACTCCTGATTGTTGGGCATCATGTTTTAGGGACGAGAAGTTAGGTAAGTGGCACGTCCCAGGCATGCAAGCACATTGGCTTATGATTCGGCCTGTGCAGGACGCCAGCACGAATTATTTATGAACCCCAAAGTATGTGATCGTTCATGAGAAAGCTTATTGATACCTTGTACCTGCATATTTTGTGTATTACCACATGTTCACTTCATCTGTTGTAGTGTAACAATCAGAGAAAAGTCGCAAGCGAGAAAGTCTGGCTGTCTGGAGCCCCGCACTTTCTCCGCCATCATACTGTCCTTACCCAATGTTCGCCCAAGTTTTTGACTGAGTATCAGATTGTCAACATCACACGTTCTGCATATCCGCCCAACACTTCCCATCACCCTTACTTCAATTAGTTGCTTGCAACATGGTTTGTAATAGACTCGGAATTAAATCAAAACTGCCTCGTTTTTTTTTTGAGTAGAAACGCGCATGTCGCTTGTGCTTTTGAGCCCCTGGAGCGAATCTGCATTGAACTCTTGGACCTCTCGGAGCTAGATCAAGTGCGAGTACGATGAAACACGTTTTATGTCCGATTGTCAACATCACGAATATATAATCGCCAGTTCCCCCCTCCCGTTTGAAAGGTCAGTGCCAGGTGCATCCTCAGATCATATACCGAGGTATGTCTTGAAAGAAAGTTGTTCATAGCTCTCAGACACATTTTCCAATAGCCACGTTGACGGTTGACGGGCAGGACCCTCTACAATTTCAATGTCAGTTTTATACTTTGAAGCTTCATCGACAATGCCTAAAACGTTTCCAGAAACTCTTTCAATCCCCACCAGACATCACAATGCGTTTGATAACCGTGTTCTCTATTGCCTCCCTGCTTGTTGGCAGTGCCATCGCTGTTCCAATGGTGAGCATGCGTTTTCAGTGGATCCCAGCCGCATCCTGACTGAATTTTTTGAACCTTTCAGAATGCCGACCGTGACTTGTTCGTTGTACGTGATTACGATTCCAACGCTCGCTACATTAGATCCGAGGCAGGGGCCGTTAAACGGGGAATACGGCTGCCAGGAGGGTTAGTCCTGTCCAATTCTATCTTGCAAAGTGATTTATACATCTCTCTTTTATAGCTGCAAGGATAGTCCATGGGGCGCACGTGTTTTAGAGGAGAGCACAACAATCTCTGCTTGCAGACATATGCGCGGTACCGGTTGGGAACAAAATGGAGTTTGCTATGACGCAATCTCTCTTTCCAATGGGCAGCTCTTTGGGGATGACCGAGGTCGTTGTTATGCTAACCTGAAATAGTAAACGTAGCATGCTCTGTTTGGCCCATATTGAACCGAGACCCCTCTTATCAGTTAGGTTTATCATCTCGCTCAGTGACGCAGAAAGAATGTCCCCAGTGTCCAAGTTGAACTCGTCCATGTCCATCGTGGATCCTGCTGCGTTTCAGGGTACATGTAATGAGGATGAGCAATGCCTCCAGCAGAAGGTCATTGATGAGGAGGACATTCCCCGCATTCCCCCATCCCAGCGCTCGGAAGAACCACTGCCTCATGCCAATACTACGAATCCCAAAATATCGAAATCGGACGCGATAAAAAGCACCGAATTCCCTGATCCAGAACTTTTGCCATCCATACAAAATTCAGAGCTCGACAATCTAACATGGTTTTCTCTTGAGATTTTCATCGCTGTCAAAGGGTCACAAAAATCTTATAACGGCATCCGAAATGCCTTATCACGATGCAGTCCTCGGCCAGTTCATATGGATTCTTACTCCGTGGTCAAGAGGAAAAGTGAAGGAACTTGTGGGCATCCATGATATGGCAACCGAAACATGCTTCAATGCTATACGTATCAATAACATCCGTTTACTGTTTTGCTGCCTTGAAATCGTAGAGTATGGACGTGATTGTTCCGAAGCATAACAATACAACCGAAATGTTCCGTGCAAGGAACGCACACGACATAAGGCTATACACCTGTAACCGTTGCTAGATAGTCTAAAAAACCAAAACTCAATTACTCTGCAAGCTGAGAAAATAATTTGAAATGACCTCTGGTAAGTTCAAATGCGGCAAAAGTACTTGCTGCGGCGGGGATACTACAACATATGTATCAGCAAAAAGTCATTCAATGACCATTGTTCTACCTTCTCAGTACTAGCATACAGATGACGTGAGCAGGAGAGGCTTATGAAATCACAGGGGAGCAATACTCACAAGAAGGGGAGAGTCCGCGGTAGAGACCAGCTCTGTGTACACATACAGATCGTTTAATTAGCGCATATCGTCGACCAGCATCCAGAAGGAACTCACAATCCAGTTTCAGAGACAATAGCTTTTAGTTCACCGTTGATGTATCGGAAGGGGTTTCCGCTCGGGGGAATGGGTCGCAGTTGAATGCGTGATTTAACAACGTCGAGAGGATAACATGAGAGCCAATATGCGATCTACAATACAGCAGCGTCAAGTCACGCATGCGTGGTGCATAACAGTGCTTTTTACGTACTCCTCCGGTTGAACCGCTGGCTAATAGAGCCCACACGGGTAGATCTTTGCCATATATCGCAGTAAATCTTCGTTTCGAGAACTCAAACGCTGGTTAAAAGAAGTTATGAAACTGTGTTTGAGCAGGCTACAACGAGCAGTCTCACCAGTATAGAATCTGCACGCGACGTAATTGCTCAGAAAACGTCGAATCGGTGAGTTATGCAAAGACGTACCCAGCATATGCGGGTATCTCTCGTGCAACTGTGATCTGCGATGGGATATCAATCTGCATTATCCAGCGTTCTGAAGGCCAAGTACTAACCCAGTATCCTCTCATAATGCCCTGTCTAAATCCCCACTGACTCCACATCTCATTCACTACCACACGCAATCGTTTATCCGTCTTGGCCCCATACTGCCCTTGCATTCGCACTTTGAACATTTCCACTGTATTTCCCCGTCAAACTAAAAACCTGAAGGAAGAATGTTAAAGAGAACAACTCACCTGGGCTTGCCAACACGGAATTGGCAGCGCCGGCCATGGCGCCAGCTAAAGCAATTTGTTGGAGCGATAGTTGGGGATACGGAGAGATTAGCCGTTTTGAGGCACCGTAGGATGCAAATAGCAACGAATTCACGCCAGCGATACCAAGCAAAGGACTCGCCATTCCTTTGTTATAGGGAATTACCAATACCGATCAAGATTATGGCAAGCATTATTTCTTCACCTTTATACAACGCAAAGAATCCCTCTTTTCGCATGGTTTGAAGCAGAATGTCCATTGGTCCTTTCTAACAACAAGTCGAGCGCATATATCAGTAAATATCAACGCGAAACGATGCAAACGACGCACAAACATCCCCTCTGTAGGTATTCGATGTCGACACATCCTTTTCCATGAGTAAAGGAACCCTCATAACAATGAGATGAAGGAGGAGAAAACCTCACTCGGCGCGATTTGAGCGCGTGTCTTGATCGTGTCCAGAGGCTGTCCAACTAGGACTTGGGCCGCTCCACCAACACTTCCGGCGATGAGCTCATTGATTGTCTCGAGTGATATTGAGCTCATGAGATGGGTTTATGGAGAGTTTGTGGTTGGTAATGGTGTACAACAAGAGCAGAAGTCGGGCATCATGTGTGTATGCAACGTCTTTCTGTGTAATTGAATGCAACAGTTGACGCAATTTGGGCTAGCCTACATTTTTTTTCACACCTACTCTGTCTTTCGCAGCGATCACTGGGATGGACCACAGAGAAGTGATAAAGTGAACCAGTCTCAAGGATTCGGCGGGTTCGTTCAGTTGAAGGTAATGACATATCTTGGAGTATAGAACTTTCAAGCATGGTATAAAAGGTGCTTCAACTCGTTTCTAACGTGCACCGTGCGAGGGTAGCAATGACCAACGAAAGTCAAAACGAGGAATTTTATCTCGAATGTGATCCAATCGTGTTTCGTGTATGCGCCTCCTACTATACTTTGCATTGACAGCTAAGATATGACCACAATAGGTCGAAGACGAATTATTCAAAGTACCGCGACAGCTGTTCCTACACGAATCGTCAGTCTTTCGAGACATGGTCGATATGCCTATATGTGAGAGCAAGGCACTTGATGGCAATTCCGATAAGAACCCGCTCGTCCTCGAAGGCGTCCAGAAGAACAATTTCATTACGCTGCTTAAATTCCTGTTCAAGTTGAGCCATGAATAACATTCAAGTGTTGGCTCCAATAGTTTGCACCAAACACCGTTATCCACCATTGAAGAATGGCAATCGGCATTGAAGCTTGCCACATTGTGCGAAATGGCCAATGTCAAAGCTTACATAGTTGTACGCATGACACCATTGCTTGTTGACTCGCCATCCTTGCAAGTCAACCTAGCCAAGTCTTACGACATTGAAGAGTGGTTAGTGCCAGCGCGCGAAAACACTGGATGGGGATGATATTCGGTTGTTAGGTTTACATGAGACAGTGAAGATCATGGCTTTGAGAGAAGATTTTAGGATATTGCAGTCATTGCCATATGAATTTTCCTCATTGTTTGGATGGAGCACTGGCAGACGGTTGGGATAAAAACATTAGTATCAGAGAATTAAAGTATGAGTATGAGTAATTGAGTAATATATGGGCGAAAAGAAAAATCCATTAGAGGCGCCAGGTTGTAACATGACATTCAGCGTTGGTTGAGTCACACCTTGTTAATGATCAACCGCTTACCATTTGTTGCTCGCATTGGGTAGTATGCCATCCCATATGACCATTCTGCACAGTCAAGCACATAATCAGTTTATCCATTGCTGCGATATTACGACAATGTCCTGAATAGCCTCAAGCACGAGGCTTCTCACAGACAACCCATGTTTTGGTCCCACCATACACAAAGGTCAGCTGATAACCGTCTTTGTATTCCATCCCTTCTAATCCGCAGTTATTCCTAGGCATAGCATGCTTATCAAGACATGCATTACGGTGCTATAAAGCACCCCCTTGATGGCTCACCTCAATGACAATCAGGGGATAACAATGGCTGATAGAGACCAGGATTACTATCTCGAAGACATTATATTCCTTGTAAGTACCAAATTCCACCACTACATGATAAACCCTGAAGTGTCGCTTGGGATAGGTCGAAAACCGGTTGTTCAAGGTGCCAAAGTTCCCATTCATCGAACAGTCTCAAATTTTTCGAGATATGTTCGATGTGCCAACACCTAAAGGCGTGGAGCCAGATGGTTCCTCAGATAAATGCCCACTCGTCCTGGAGGGTATCAAATCACAGGACTTCGTACAGCTTCTCACATGCCTGTATCCACTGTATGCCCTCTATTTGACTGTTTTGTTGACCGATAATGACAGTTATATTGCCTGATTCAGGAAATTCAATAAAAAAACTCTTATGACGCTCGAACAATGGGAAGCAGCATTAAAACTGGCCACCCTCTACGAAATGACAGGTGTTAAGGCGTTTGCGGTAGAAAACCTGACGCCGCTACTCCCGGACCCGCCTTCTTTACAGGTCAACTTGGGAAAAAAGTATGATGTAAAAGAGTGGATCATACCTGGCCTTAACAGGTTGGCTCAGCGTGCTGATTCACTGAACGAGGAGGATATCGGGCTCATTGGTTTACCCGATGCAGTGAAATTAATGGCTCTGCGTGAGGAATGCAGACGTATATCTCATTCATACCGTAGATCTTACTGTAAAAGGTGTCATTGCTATGTTAACTCACAGAACTCGGATGAGGGCAGCGATGACAATTCAGTGACTCGAGACCTTTCGGAGGATATTTGTTTGTTCTTCAACTTGTAGTTACCAGTCGCATACATACGTATCTCACTCTGTAGCTTGTGTGAGGAAGAGGGTACAAGTTCGAGAATCGTCGTAGAAGTACTTGGGTCCTGCGGTATTATGACAACACTTTCACATGTTTGGATGAAGCACTGGCAGACGATTGGGATAAAAAAAACAAAAGTATTAGTAGAGATTCAGGGATCTAGCACGAGTAATATCGCGCGAAAACAAAAGTCACTAAGAGGTTCCAAGTTGTTTCAAAGATAACACTCTCCCTCTAGCGCGAGCCTTCTCGCAGCACAACAGCCCTTGGGGGCAAGCTTGGGGGGTATGCGCTTCTTAACATGAGACATTCTCCGTACGCGCTCCACCATCTCTAGAATGCACTGACTGAGCGCTCTCCACCATTTCGATCTCTGACACCAACCGCCACTCCACATTGGCATGTAACCGCTAAACACCCGAACTGGCATGCTATTTAAGACATGCTCTAGTACAGTGTTATAAACCATGACACACCTCAATGACAATCACTGAGCAACAATGGCCAATAGAGACGAGGAGTACTATCTCGAAGACGTTATATTCCTTGTATGCACCAAGCTCCACTACCTGCTAATTTCTAAAGCGCCGTTTGGAAATAGGTTGAAAGCCGGTTGTTCAAAGTTGCAAAGTATATGTTCGTCGAACAGTCTCAAATTTTTCGAGATATGTTCACTTTGCCAACACCCAAAGGGGTAGAACCAGATGGTTCTTCAGACAAATACCCACTCCTTCTCGAGGGTGTTAAATCGCAAGACTTTGTACAGCTTCTTAAATGCCTGTATCCGCTGTACGTCCCCCGCTTTCAATGTTTTATCAACTGATCATAATAGTTGTTTTACCCAACCCAGACAATTCATCAAAAAGTCAAATATGACGCTTGAACAATGGCACGTGGTGTTAAAACTGGCCGCTCTCTACGAAATGATTGACGTCAAAGCGTTGGCTGTAAGAAATATGACACCACTACTGCAGGGCCTGCCATCTTTACAAACCAACTGGGCAAAGAAGTATGATGTAAAAGAGTGGATCGTGCCTGGCTTGAATGCGTTGACTATGCGTGCAGATCCACTAAGCGAAGAAGATATTGAGCTCATCGGTTTGTTCTATGCGGCAAATTTGATGGCTCTGAGGGAGGAATCGAGACGTCAAACCAATAAATGGAAATGCCAAGGCTGTGGCCGTTCCAATTGGCAGCCTACCTCGATTGTCAGGGATGACAATTCACTGTCACGAGACTGTTCAAAAGAGATTCGTACGCGCTTCAATCTGTAATTACTACTCACGTTTATGCGCATTTGATTTTTGGATCGCGAAGATATATCATTGGCGTGGTTGACCTGAATAGCAAGTCACATTCACCGAGCTCATTGCACATGATGCATGACCTACAAAATCATAAAGAGCGAAATATCACAACTACCATTGATTGGTTTTATATCTCGGAATGTCTGTTTATTTTTGCTGCGGCATTATGGCATCGTGTTCAATGATCAAGCACGAGGCTTCCTGTAGGCATGCAGCCAAACCATCCTTCAGTATGTGGCCAATGAAGTCGTCCGATTTAACCTTCTCATTCTCATGAAGCTGACCATCCGCAGCTATTCCTCCAGCATGTCCTATGCATCAAGGCACGGTTCGCAGTGCTATAAGGCTCACACACCTTAACAGCCCACCTCCACCCTGATCACTCGGCAACAATGGAAGAGGACCATTTTGTAGACATTGTGTTCAACGTATGTGCAAAAACCACCGATGCACTTCTGCACTTCCTGCCAAACTCCTGAAATATGATGTCTTGATAGGTGGAAGACGAATTATTCAAAGCGCCAAAGCATCTGTTCATCGAACAGTCTGAGATTTTCCGAAATATGTTCGATACACCTGTGCCAGAAGGTGCCCCCTTGCCAGACGGGTCCACAGATGCGCGACCGCTCGTTCTCGAAGGTGTCAGATCAGTAGATTTTATGCTACTCCTGGTCTGCCTTTACCCACCGTAAGTCAACCCACCCTTTATAATTTCGCCCAATGTTAAAACGCCGGTTGCTTATCGATGTCAGAGGAATCGATGGCAAAGCTCCAGAAATGACACTGGAACAATGGCAGGCGGTGTTGAGCTTAGCGACGCGGTACGAAATGACACGCGTCAAAGCACTCGCACTAGAACACATGACACCGCTGCTTGTGGACCTACCGGCTTTACAGGTCCATTTAGCAAAGAAATATCGTGCAGACGTGTGGCTCGTGCCTGGCTTCAATAAGCTGGCGCAGCGTGCGGAAACGTTGAGCGAGGAGGAGGTCGAGCTTATTGGTTTACCTGATGCGCTGAAGCTGATGGCCCTGCGAGAGCAAGTCAGGCGTTCTTGTCGGTCATGCGGTCGGGATAGCTATAACTGTCGCTACTGCCACAACAGCTCGTTTACACAAATTCCAAACGGTTCAGTGACCCGAGACTTATCAGCAGAAGTTCGGAGGCACTTTGCCCTGTTGTAGTAACGAGTACCAGATACTCCGGATGACTCTGTATTAGTTGCGGGACTATTGGGTCCTCGGGACAAATATATACCTTTCTTTGTTTGCGGATGAGAATAGACTGGCCATGCAACGAAGTCATCCGTACATTATATTAGTGTTAGCAGGGTCAAGAAATACTACATTTGTAAAAACAAGCACAAGACTTACAACCATTCAGCCATCTTACACCTCAAACTCGCTCCAAGCTTCTACAAGTCCATCTGCCGCCTTTGAAACAATCGCCCACTGAGGCAAGAATTTAAACACTTCCTCCAGCGCTGGCATCCTCGGATTCAAATAGCCCCCCCTCTGCATCTCGTTCAAATCAAGCCCAGCCATCCCACTCTCATACTCTGCCCATTCACAGGCAACGCGCCCCCGCAGGATCCGCGAGTCCTCTCCAACCGTCCCAGTAGAATTTTTGCCATTTGCAGGGACATCATGTTGCAAGCCAGACGCTGGGGTCCCATTCGCTGTATCAAACTCATTGATATCAAGCTCGACGAAAAACCTCTCTCCCCACTCGCGAGTCCAGCGTTTGAGCGAACTACCAGTATCTCCCGCAGGTGACGGGGAGAATTTCAAGATTGCACCAGGGTTCTCCTTGTCACCCCTCATCTCAACATGCACAACTTGCCTGTCATTGAAGTATATCCTGCAAGCTCTTGCATTTTTGCCCTCAACTTCAATCCTGGCTGATGATGGAGTCAGCCGTTCCACGTTCACAGATAACCAGGGATGCTTGGTGCGTCCTCCAGGATAGGGTATCATGTCGATTCCGCTCTCCCAAGAACAGGTGACGAGCCCTTGCCATCGTCCCGAGGTGTCCGTGGCGCAGTGAACATCTTTCCCCCATGAAGAGGGAAGTTGAGCGACAATGTCTTCTTTAATGAACTCTCGCACGCCGGTGAGAGATGTCACGGCACGAATGACTTCTCCCGAAACCATGTTTGCCACATTATTGTTTAGTGCGGATTGGGTTGTAGCGTTCATTTGTATAGATTGCTGGAAGAACACCTTGAGAGGTGTCTCTTGAGAGAAGGGAAACACGGTTAGATTGTAGACTACCGTGCCCAGGTAGGCAATAATAGCGGCGTAGGTGACGTATCGGTGGATTCCGGATGCAAACGGCACTATAGGAAGGACGATGAAGAAAGAAAGCATTGCATTAGCGATATAAACTAATAACAAGATTAGTCAGAGACATCGTCGAGTTGGTTGAAGATCATGAAACGCACCAAATGCAGCGCTACTACCATCCGACAGCGTCTGGCCCAAAGCGTCCAGGAATAACAGCAGGACATGCCCAACCAGCATCACGGGCATCGGCACGCTCAGTAGGACTTGCAATAGCCAGTAGAAGTCACTACTGTCCTTCTTATCTGTCACGACCTCTCCATGTAGCTCTGAAAGCGTCTGAGAACCAGGCAACAAAGGTGTACGCTCATCCTCGTCAGAATCACTGCTCGCCCCACGTCTACTGGCATTTCTACCTGCATCCCGTCGTAATAGCCGCCTTTTCTTTTTTCGAACTTGTTTGATCCACTGAGAACGAGCGTAGAACACTTGTATGCCACCTATGATGCTCGCCGCGCATACGCCGGCGTGCCAGGCTGAGATCCAATACAAGCCACCGACACGTAGTTTCGACAGCGCTGTTGAGGCTAGTATTAGAAGCAGGTAGGTAAATGCGTACAGGTGAAGAAATATGCAGTGCCGATCTGGGAGTACATATGCTGGATATGGAGGGGGACTGCGTAATCGAGCAGAGATTGCGGGGGACCCGAGGAGGAAGGTGATGATGATGAGGGCTAGCGAAAGGTTTGACAGGATTACCGTGTACGGGTGTGAGTACGTGACCTAGAGGTTTCGCCGATCGGTGAGGCTCCATGCAACATGTGAGAGGGCATCTCAACTCACGTATTTATTGATATCAAGAACAAGTTTTGTGTTCAAGAACTGGAACACAATACTCGGCAGAAACATGACAGTCGGAATCCAGAAATTGCCCCGCGACCAGACAGTCCGCACATGAGACCAAGCGGTAGCGATTAAGCTTGAATGTTGAGGTTCTTCTGTGTATCTCTCGCCGGATCTTCGTATGTACCTGAAGATGCGAGACAACAATAACGGTCTTTCGTCTTCAGCTACGGTGTCAAAATGATCACAGTACCATGGAAGTCCCACGTAGAGCATCAGAATAAGCAATGGACCTCCGAGCAAGAAGGTCATGTTGAACTTGTGCAGCGAACTCTGTTCAAATACGAAGAAATATTTCCTGAACACTGGAGGCGCAACTTATTTTAATGCGGATGCATGACGGCGGTGAGGAAGACTTACGATCAAAGTAGACAGCTGGTTTATATTCTGCACCTGCTGACCATTCTAAATTGAGCAAGACACCCCCGGCGCCCCAGATATTCTCTAACATAGCCCACAACGCTTCTTTTGCCTGCCCATGTGCGCCAGGGATTGAATCAAACATAGTATGATACCGTGAACGGCGTTTGTAAAATGCCAAATCGATACCTTCTATTTTCTTGTCTGTAATTCAGATGAGCATGTTGTCAGTCCCACCGCATATAATCAAGTGAATTGCACTTGCCTGAACCATTGCTATAGATAGAGTAGTCGGTCATGCTACGCACTACTCCACGTTCAAACGCATCGGCGGAAAGAACATTACCATGAGGTTGTGTAACGCGATATCGAGTCGTGTTCGTTGCGAACCCACGCCCGAGAAATGCTTGGAGTGGTTCAGTGGATGTCGCACGAAAGAGCAGGGGAGGTCTACCACAGAATGAGTTCATATGAATCTTATGTTCGTCTAGTATGAAATCGCGCTTACCCTCCAGCCCCGGCACCTTCGAGGTTCATGAATGTGTCTACAATTTTAGCCCAAGGATGCCGAATAAATCTGGTATAAAAAGCACATGTAAATATCCAACTACCATTTGGATTAGTGCAGAATGGAACGAACGCTTGAGCTCCAAATAGACCATTTTCTTCGCCATTGTTAATGTTGAAGATGGCAGTGCGACGAGGCCGATTCTTGACAAAGTGGTCAATGAGCTGAAGCAAAGAAACGACAGCAATCCCATTATCCGTCGTCCCCGGCGCCGTAGACACAGAATCGTAATGTGCAGAACTGTGGTAAAAAAAAAAATTGCAAGATTTATATATCCGACACACCACGGCTAGCAAAACGCTTTGCAACACTCACAAGAGTACCCCTCCTGTTTCTCTAAACTCATCATCATAACCATCAATTTTGACCAAAATATTCAACGGCTGGAAGATGACAACGTCAAAGGCGCTGACCCTAAACGAAGTCGTGGCCGAATCTTCCTCGACATGAACAAATTCACAACCTGTCACGATGTCATCGATTCGAGAGCGGAGGTATGAATGGACCAGGTCATTCGCATGGGAGTGGTAAGGGTGAGGACGCGCCGTAATCTGAGTTGAACGAGAATGACAGTGAGTGTCAAGTTTGTCCTTGGGTTTGCTACTCACTCACCTCATGCAAGTCTGCGTAAGCTTGGTCAACGTCGAGCCCATGCGTATCGTCCGGAACAGCAGACAGAGAATCCGTCCACAAAGTCGCACCAAAAAGTACGACATATACTACAGTGACGAAGATGGTAACGGGAATTGTCCTGTACGCCAGAAAACTGCCCACTGGCTGGTTCTGAGAGCCAGTCATGGTTAGCTGGCAAGTTTTGGCACACGTTTAGGTGCCTCGAGTTTGGTTTTGCAATGCGTATCAGTCAAGGTGCACGCTCAGGTCGTGTCTGGAAAGTGAGGCGCTATTCGAGTGAGGGTATCATTCGTAGAGCGCGATCAGGTCTCGTCCCTGTTCTAGTCGTCTCCCTTGCTACTTTTCGGTGAGATTACTATTACCAGCATTCTAACTCATTCCCGGGGAAACCAAGTCTAATTGCGAGCCATTTCCTCGTTGTAAGGCCATCGCATTCCAGAAAGCTCCGTCGCAGGACTCAGGGCACATACGATACTACCATGTGTGCCAATCTGTCATGGCTGCTGTACACCAACTAGTTTACAAGCTCCCACCTCTCTCCATCCATTCGCAAAATCCGCAAATTTAAATACGCTAACTGCGCCACTGACCGTCAAGGAGTTATTGTATTGGTTGATTCCAACAGTTTTCGCCTGGTCAAAGCTGACGATGTTAATATCATCACTGTCGATCATTATTTCATTAGACTGAGGGCTGGCTAGGTGGATGGTGAGCATGGAACGTTGCTGAGAAGAAACAAAAACGTTGCCAGATCCTGACATGCACCAGTATAAATCGGGTCTAACGGCTGAGCGTATGAAAAACCTTGAGCCCCGTAAGTACTATTTGGGGTGAAAGTGCGAAGAGCTCACCCATCTCCACTCCGATGGTCGGTACAGCTAATAACAGGCGCTACAAGGAGTGGTGGAACCGCAGAATTTAGATAGGTGAAGAACACCTGCCCGACTAATTTCTTTGCACCTCTGACATTGTCTATGGTTTCCGCGATTGTCCAATCTTTGCAGCTGTACAGCTGGGGAGAGTGTCGCTTAATGGTCGAATATTTTGAATGACCAGCTGCCACACTGTCTGTTACTGCCCTCCACCATTCATCGGCAACCGCCCGTGACGCAAACGTGATCAGACATCGCCCGCTCCTAGAGTTTGATTCCTATTGCTACAAGTACCGCATACGCATAGAAAAGTCCTGAACATTGTTGCGTAGCCTGCCTGTTGTGTGTTTAGTGTCTTGTAGACAAATAATAAGACACCTTGGGCCGTTTAACAACACTTGAAACAGATTGTTATCAATCTCAGTGCATGATGCAAGGAACAGTCTGGCAGACTCCATGATGGGGACTTCCAACAGTTATTTTGCATTATTTGGCACAAATTCTTGCGCTCTGACATTCACCAAGGCCCTCAGGCCTCGTTCAGTAGATAGTTGTCGATGAGGATGGGGATTCGCCGTGTTCCTGATCCACGTCCTCAAGGATCATTCATTTCCAGAAACGGTATAGATCATCTGGGGACGTGCTCGCCGTCGGACATGTTCCCTTCAGCAACAACAGGAACGTTGTTCACTGGAACATTCAAGGTTTGGTTGACTCTGAACCAGGCGCCTTCGGTTGATGGCGTTCGAGGTGTTTCGACCAGCAGCATAGGTTTATGACACAACTGACTATGATGGATGATCAGATGCTGTGCAAGGTAAGTAAAGAAGGCAGTGCCTCAAGGTATTGCCCTCATATTCTTATATTCTCCGCTAGAGATTCGGCTGAAAACGGTGCCGCACCACTGAACCCTGTGACCTCAAACCTTTCAATCCACACCAGGGCTGTACCCACTGGGTTGTACCGCAACTAGTCGCGTGCCTCTTATACGTCCTTTGCGATGTGGTAAGATAGGAAAACGCTTTCATTCCCTTTCCTCCATCACCGCCCATGGCGCCAGCGGCACAACATGCAAATCAGCCTACGACACACGCCCCAGTACATATGTTTCTTCTAATCATCATCCTCTCAGTCCTTGGCTCTATTTTGCTGCTATGCATTCTCTCAGGAATTGTGCTACCTGTGTTCATTCGATTTTACCAAAGAAGAATGCCCACAACCCCAATCGAAAAGGGCACCGATGTCGGCACGGCACCGGCCAAGAACAAGAACTGGGTACCAAAACACGAGCATAATGTGTCGGATGGACGCGTGCCTCTGCTAACAGCTGAGGCCCCTTCTCCCCGGTCGTCGACAGACTTGCCGGAGCGCAAACCACATTACCGTTTGGTTTCAGCAAACAGGGAACCGCAGCCAGTGGACCATGTGCTAGGCCTATACAGACCATCCTTTGACGATGGTCGTAGTCAGTACACGGACGATGTTTCTGGAGGCATCAAGCACCACCTTACCCTACCCCTGTCATCCCCCTCAACTTCGGCCGGAACATCCCTGATGATACAGCCAAAAGACTCGAACTTGACACCATTGTCCATTCCAGAGTCTGTTACGCCCAAACAAAACACACCAGACTCCAACCCTCCGCAAGTGCCGGATCGCGACGCCACCGCATCACCACTGTCCGCTGCCAGCTCCGTGTCCGTATACTCGCAGCCCTCTCAAGCCCACTTCAACCAAGAATCCACACAAGCCGCACAACCTCCGCAACAAATTGACCTGGTTGCATCGCCAATTGAAGAAGAGCACGAGTCAGAGCCGAGAGAAGATGCGGCCGTTGGCCAGTTCGCACAATGTTCGGATACAGAGACTGTGGGTCTCATGCTCAAGGACCGTGCTCGCTCGAGTCGGCAGCGAGGCGTGAGGCCAAAGGGCCAACGACAACAAGGTAAAATCGAAAAGTCCCGCTCGTCGACGTACGTGCCGTTCATTGAGCGTACAGGCTCCATTCAGCCATGTACGTTGTCGCCCACGGTTGAACGGCAGGATAGGTAGCCTGTGATTGCCGGGGGAATTAATGTACGTATACAGGGACTTCTCTTTCTTACCATCGTGTTCAATGCTATTTATTACGACTTGGTTATTATGCCTGGTTCTTTTCTTTCGGTCATGACCTTACATCGTTACGATGGTTATACGTACACTGCGGTTTGTCAGTAGATGAATCTGTGGAATAGTCTGTCTCTGTAGAGATAATGCAAAACAGCTGTCTGCTTGGTCGATTTCCTCAAGGGAGACCTTAATTCTTCCATTCTTTCACCTCGTGTTTCTTGGTCTCGATGCACCACAAAGAATATTTTTTATTAATAGACGTAACACATCTGGTCACGCAAAAGAACGGTGCGCATTACCGGCATCTCCTCGAGGTGGCATCGAATCATTTGAGTGGGACATGGGTCTCCAGCATGAGAAGCAAGTCGTTCTTGACCTGCACCAGACGCACTAGCCCCAAAGCGTGACCGAAAAGGCGTGCATACGACAACTCTACCCCAAGGCACTCTGATACGTCCACACCACGCCACTAGATGGTCAATTTGAGCTGTCAGAGGAGGATTCATACCCACACCACAGGGTAGAATCCCCGCGGCCTAAGGAGCACCGAATCGCCCATCCTTCCCGCAGCAGCGCTTCCCACTACTCCTCAGCTCTCTTCTTATGCCGCCGCTTACGCTTCTTCTTACCCGACCCCTCCCCACCACCTTCCTGCTCACCATTCCGTGACTCGTCCATAACACCAGCGTCGTCATCAACCTCATGCTTTCTCTTCCTCTTTCCTGCTTCACTCCCCACTTTGGCATCAACCACTTCCTCTCCTTCCACATCATCATCACCACCAACCAGAACTGTCGCAGCTTTCGCCTTCATCCGCTCCTTCTTACCCTTCCTCTTCTTCCCCGGCTTCACCCCACCAGTTCCACTGCCTGCTTCGCCCCCATCCATCAACGCACCAGCTGCACCGGATCGGCCCATTCGTTCCGCTATCTTTTCTTTGAGTTCGCGTAGCTTCTCATTCCGCTGATTGTCCCACTTCAGGCCTTGACGGTACGGTGCGTACTTTTTGATGCTCATATATTCGTTGAGCTCTTGGTCTGTTGCCATCAAGACCTCGACTGGTGTGAGTGCGAACGATTCGGGTTTGACTGGGACGTATCTAAATCGCGTTGGTATGCCTCCAGCCTATGTTTGCATTACGTGAACTAGATACAGATAGTGAACCACTAGAAGTGTACTCACGATATCATTGAAATCCAGCGCATATAGCTCATCCATGTACTCCTTCATCTTGCGCTTACGCATCTCCTCCGTTCCATCCCACTCTTCCTCGTCATCTCTGACGACGTCTGCGTCCATCTCATCAATATCCACTCCCCCTTCATCTTCTTCCTTATCCTTCTTTTTCTTCTTTTTCTTTCCCTTCTTATCTCCGTCGTCGTAATTGACATCGGCGGATTTTAACGGTTGCTCTCCATCGGAGACGTAAATATCCCCAATATTAATATCTTCGTCCCACGTTGGCTTCTCCTCGTCAACCGGTACGTTACCGTCATCAGCATACAAATCGGCCATCTGCCTATCGTGTGCTTCTGGATCCCAATCTCCATCCAGATCCAGCTGCTGTAACGCTATCACCGCGTCGTCACTCATGAGTACAATTTGGCATCGAAAAGAACCAACACTTACCTTCATCCTCGTCAACGTTTTTCCCCCTTCCCCCTTGCTTGCCAATAATCTCCAGCTTTTTTCTGATCTCCTTCATCTTCAGCCCCTTGAGTCTGCGCACTTCCTCTTTCTTCTGCTCCAACTCTGCAAGTTTACGTTCGTGGCGTCGAGCACGGGCGTCCTTCCGAGTCGAATCTTCGCGACGCGCTGTGCCAGGTAAGTTACGCGGGAATGTCTGGATCGTGGCTGCGCCCGGTTCTTCGAACCGGAAGTTATACGAAGCTTCAAAGTGGTCGTTGAGACTTTCGAAGGAGGTATCGGAATCAAGCGCTGGTTCGTCGGCGTTGTTGTGACTGGTAGCATCGCTGTCGCTTGATGCTGCGGTTTTGTGTTTTGATTTTGATTTTTTGGAGGACGTGACTTCTTTGTATGTTGGGATACGTTCGTTAGACTTGTCAATCCAACCGCGGTTCACAATATAACTAGAGACCTGTCAGATATCAGAAACCTGGGTGACAATTAAAATATACCTCATGAGAAATTCTTGATCCTCCTGCTCCTTCGTTTTCTTCCCCTTTTCTTTTCCTTTATCTCCCTTTTTCTTCTTTTTCCTCTTCTCCTTACCATCGATCCCAACCTCAGGACTCTTATCAAGAAGAGCATCATCGCCAAGCTCAATTTTTTCCACCGTGATCAAATCTTGCAAGTCGACCCCAACCTCTTTCTCCAGAAAAGCGCGATACTCCTCCTCTTCTCGCTCCAACTCATCCTTTGTCTTATCCCGCCGAACTAGAAAACCGACATCGTCTTCCTCGTCACCGCCCTCATCGTCGCCAGTCATAGCCCCATGAAAGACGGCAATCGTTTCGTCACGCAGAGCTTGCTGTTCTTGCATATGTGTTGGCTCTGATGGTTCAGGCGAAGCTGATCGAGAATCGGCGTCGAGAACTGCTTCGAGAGCCGCTTGACGTAGAGTAACCGGCTTTGACTGCATATGTTACATTTTGTCAAAAATTGAAGGATAACAAAAAATAATGATCGCAATGGCGTGCCTTGTCCTTGGTCTTTTTCTTTCGTGTCACGGAAGTAACTTTTCCTTGTTCCTCTGTTCAATCAATCAGGATAACCCTATCATTGTGGTTCTTGGACATGTACATACCGCCATAGATATTTTTTCCAGAGTTGTAAATGTCAGGATCCCTCCGTTTGATTCTCGCCAACGTTCGAAGGATCGCAGCATCCACGGCAGGCGTCAGCTCCTCTCCCTCCTCATCCTCCGACTCTGCCGACTCTGAGTCTGTCGACTCGTCAGAGGCATCCTCCTCTTCAAAGTCAGATCCATACTTGTCTTTCACTGCCAAAAAAAAAGAGAGTCACAATTCAACTTCACTGTCACTTGAAACGACGTACGTTTTTGTAGCTCTTCGCGCTCTTTTCTATGTTCGTATGCCTTGGCAAAATGTTCGTTTATCGTGAGTTGGACATCTTCGCCGCTAGCGTCGCCCGAATCAGACAACATCGCTGTTTTTTTTGGAAGGAGCGGTCCGAATTTGTGTTGTCACGTGATTTTAACTAGATTAGAATTGGTCCTTTAAACTTTGAATTTCTGACTTTCACTGCAATGTTGACAAGGTTTGAACTGGTTGAACAATTCAACATCTTGCATGTTAGCGACCACTGATAACTGGTATGCAAGACACTGATGCCAAGGGACTCGGCAGTACATACTCACCGACTTGAATGATTGCATGTGATCCACAGGACCCGTACGACATCAATCATACAACTGGTTCATGTGGTATTATCCTCGTAATCATACCGCTTCAGTCGGCAAACACTCACGAAATCAGTAACAACCAGCGTCAAAGGCTTCCATTCAGCATTTAATATTTTAATATTCAAGATTCGATGTTCACGTGCCGGCTTTGGTCCTGTCTTAACGGAACCTGACATCATAGCTGCGCAGCAATCCGCAGTGAGAAACCAACACATACGCGTCCAATCTTAATCGTATATCAGTATTTAACTCAAGCCACGAGCACGACAACGTTGTCCGTTATCTACCGGCTAAATGGTTACCTCTTCGGAACGTCCCTCCAACACGCCTCCAAAAAGCCCAGCAGGTGAAGTTGTCCCAGCGTCGTCAAATTCTGATCCATCTCAGGCTCAGCGTCCTCAAGCAGACCAGCCCCCTTCCTATGCATCTTATGAGGCGCGGCAGTCGCCTTTCATAGAACCGTACCCTACCGCTTCTCATCAGTATTACTACAGCGCCGCCCAAATACAGAACGTGTACCACATCTCACCGGCTCGCAGGTTCTGGAGAGCATTTGCCATGGCCGCCGCGATTTGGTTTTTGCTTAGCTTTTTCGTTCATAGCGTCGTTTCCGTCGTCCAATATCATACCCATTCTGTGAGTGTCGTATGCGATTGAAGTCGGGATGTGGGGTCGAGACTGACGTCATTTGTTACTAGATCGGCTGGCCTGAGGACAAGGATTTCTCCATTCCTTCCGACCTGGAGCGAGTGAGATGTGTCTGGGGCGATGAACCAGCGAATCAAACGCTCTCAAGCGACAGCCGGATGTCCGTGTTCCAGGTTCCAGAAGACTTTCCCTTCCACAAAGAAGTCTCGTTCGAGCTCCCTCTAGACTCTGAAGACCTTTTCTTCTTCTCTCATGGGTTGCGCACAGGCGGGCAACTCGAAATTAAGAACTCGAATGAGCAGCGCAACACTGTCAAAGTCAATGTCCAAATCAAATACTGGAGACCCCAGAGTTCAAGAATGACTAAAGTTTGCCAGTTCAAGCGTGAAAAGAACGAGCACGGCGTCGGTGTCTTTGTAAGTTTTCGTCGATGACTACTTTGCTTTCGATCTTGACAGGGCTATGCTCGCCAGACACCCAAACACGGTAGACCCCTTGGCTATAACTTGACGTTCTTTGTCACAATCGAACTGCCGGCATCCAGCTCGGGTGACATCCTGCACATAAAGAAGCTTGAAACTGACATGCCCAACTTTTCGCATGAGGTTGGAGAACTGGGAGAAACAACGTTCTTTAAAAATATCTCACTGCAAGGCCAAAACGGTCGCATAGCCATAGGAGTGGGTGTACCTCCCCCTAGCTCTTGTCCGCCTTCACATTCTAATGTGCTCGTTTCATAATTGCAGTCATTATTCGCCGACAGAGGTCAGTTGAAGACCACAAACGGACACATAACAGGCCACGTTACCACACTTGGTCCATTTTCTGCCTCGAGTAGCAACGGCGCAGTCGGAGGAGTATTCACCGCCAAAGGGTCTCTCAGTCTGAAAACTAGCAATAGCCCAATAAGGGCCCAGGTCTTCATTAACACTGGTGATGAGGCATCAGCTAACCTTGAAATGATTACCACCAACGGGTATGCAATCATTGCACTGTACTATGCGTATCAGCTGGCATTAACATTGGGTTTGCTTAGTCCTATACAGTCGGACATATCTCTTAATCAGCCCCAAGATCAGGATCAGGAACGCTCCAATGGAGGTGACTTTAACGTTATCGCAACAACGTCGAACAGCCCTCTGAGGCTAACATTCCCCTTCGCCCCCCTCGACTCAAAGCTCACACTCCACGCGAAGACAAGGAACTCACCTTTACAAGTTAGTCTCCACCCAACGTACGAGGGAGGCTTCAAGGTCTCCTCAACGAACTTTAGGCCAAGTGTCGTTGTCAAACCAGGGATTGATGATCCTGCTGGGGAGGGCAGAGAGAGGGATGTACGTATCTCAGACCAAAGGAATCAGGTGTCGGGAAGCGTCAGTTGGTCTGGCGAGGGCAAACAAAGAGGCAATGTGGATGTTGCGACCACCAATTCGCCCGCAGTCCTGGAGATGTAAGGTATGAAACTAGAAACGGTCGTCATGGTGTTTCGAGGTGCGGATTATGGGCGTTGCGTGGAGCCTTTTTAATGATGAGTACCGCAGGTGTATGCTATTGTATTATTGACTTCTCCGATATGACAATTGGATAATGCATCGTATTCGACCGGCGTACAAACGGCATTCGTATTTCGTCTTCTATACCTTGCTTCGGCCGTAAACATTATCGTTACCGTCTTTATTTGATGATACCCTATGGCAAGATTAAGATCAGCAACGACATGAAAGGAAAAAGAAACAAGTTGTCCGGTCAATTCTCTCCTCGGGTGTTATCCCATACACATACAATAGCTTATGAGTGACATTCCCCGGCCTAAAGCCACAGAAGCACAAAAGGTAGAGTCTGTTGGCTCTTGGCTCTTGGCTTTTGGGGCATCACGACAAGTTATGCTCAATATCAACATCGTACGGAAAAAGAAAAAAAAAAAGAAAAAAAAAAAAGGAAAGTGGGAAAACTGAAAAAGGAAAAGTACGACTCGAAGAACACCACCGAAGATCCAATACAAAAGCCCCACTTGGGGCTGAAGCGCTGACTCACGGTACATTCATAAAAGCAAGTCGGTTCCCACTTGGCAATGTCGAAATGGCGACTGAAGTATCGACTTGGCTGCCATCCGCATGTACAGTATATCATAACTTTTGGAGAAACCTGATCAACTAGTCCTCTAGGTGGATAACAAAATCCCGAATAATGTCGTAACTTTTCAGTTCTTCTGAAACTTTGGAACTCAAGGCGCAGCCTTTTTCCCCAAAATTCTCCCTGACCATTTCAGCATTTCCAGCCATCATACAGGGGAAGGGAGAAGGATACATTCCGTAAGATGAGCCAAATGTTTTGAGTTGATGTTCGGATTAGTTCATTTTTCTGTTGCTTTTTCGGCTTGTTTTTTCCGCGGAGTTGGACTTGGCACTAAGCGCTGATGTTCGGAAGTAGCCATGATCATGCGGCAAACTATTGGTATATTGCTAACTTTACAAAATAAAAAAAGTACACGTTTGCAATTGTAACGACTGTTCAAAACCTAGCCAGACGAGATGAAACGGCTGCCAAGAAACAACAAAATAGGGAAGGGATATGGATGACTGTGGACATTAGACTAGTTCATAATCGAAATCAAGGCAAAACCTTTCGTGAGAATACCAATAAATACGGTTGGAAAGTAATAACGAGCGTGAGAGAGCGACGGGGACATTCACAGCCACGGAAATACAAGTGTCCACAACACCGGGACGAAAATCTATCACCGACGCGAAACCGCCACCAACTCGGTTGAGCGCATTAATATCTCACATAGCAACGCGACAACTTACCAGGGGCAAATTGGGGAAGCCCGGACCTGTTTTAAGGGGATCTTGGCACAGAATGCAGCCATCCTGCTTGTCTTTGCGCATTTTGGTTTTGACCTTCCCTTGAGCTCGACAGAGACAGCGACCCGAAGAGGCATCGAGGATTCGAGAGAGATGAAAGACGTCTTCCAATCGCCGATGAGCATATCGTCCATTAATAGATCTTGTTTGATCTGCATAGATATTCAATTCAATTCAAAAAAAAAACATAAGCTAGGTCCCTCTCATTTAATGTGAACACAGGATATCGAAACCACTTACGGCAAATTCTGTGTCAATGACGGTATACTTTTTGATAACGTCGCCATGGTTAAGAGGCGAAAACTCTTCCGTACGCTCATCTTCACCGCCGCTAGCGTCCTTGTCATCGTCATCATCATCGCCGTCGTCATCCCAGAAACAAGAGGATTCATGTTCATCTCCTCTATCGGATTGCTGTCGTGGCGAACGGATAGTGGACTGGCTCCCACTCTCTTGAGAGAGATTGTAAATCGTGGGCGCAGCAACTGTATAGGACGGCGGATCATAAAGGGGAGGGTCTTCAAAGTCTGGACTGACGGTCGCCCAACATGACTCGGCAAACGCGTCAAAGGGAGAATAGAGTAGTTCCTGAGTCAACCCTTGCAGACATGTGGGATCAAACCCGACTTCCAGGGTCGTCGAATCCAAAACATCCCGAAGCGGATCTTGATGACGAGACTCATCACCACTCATCGGCGGCGGTGACGTCTGTGAGGGTGGCTGAGAAGAAACAAGAGGCGTCGTTCTGTTCATCCACCGATATTCTTCGTATTCGGCGTAGAGGAATGGGTGCTGAGAAGCAATCATGCATGAGCGAATAAAGATAAGAGGGGGATGGAACGCAGCACGTACAGAGGAGTATTGCAGACTTGTAGTGGCCATTTGGATTTCACAACGCGGGTACTGGATTTCTCTTGATGATAGTGAGTCGTGACAGAGGTGCTTATATCCTGGTCAAGTCAGCTTTTTGTGGCACACAGGAGACCGAATTCGTGCGCGCTTGACAGCAACGAACAATAATAGCTCGTGACGGGGACTTCGAAATGAAAGAAAAAGGACAAAAGAGACGGTCGGAGGATGGGAGAACGGTTGAAACGAGAGCTACCAGGCAACATTTTATTACAACTTATAAGACTAGTGGCAGCCCAGATGTAGGGTTGCGAGGAGGAAAGAATTGACCTGATTGGTGCAAGCTGCTTTGGTTTCCTGAGCTTATTGTCTATTGAGTGTCGGCAACTTTGCGCTTGAACTCGTACCTCACCAAAATACCAAAATAGACACCGCCCACCGATCGAGATTCGCCTTCCACATAGGGATGCTGATCAAGCACGAGTCACGTGGAGTCCAAAATGAATCTATTAATAGCCCTGTCAATAGGCTAGGAGTCAGAACGCCGTTGGAATGGAAGACATGAGCCAAAAGCATGAGTGTATCCAAATGAAGCATGGTTAATGTACAGATTGATGCAGTCCAAGCAAGCACAAAAAGAAACAGCAAGGATAATAAGCTCAAGAGTGAGAGACTCCTGGAGCCGAAAACACGGATTTACTCCTTTGTCGGATTTTTGTTGTAATGTCCTTGGCTTTCGCAGCCCAAGCTGCTCCCGTGGAGTTGGAAGAACCTGGTAGTGTGAGTCTGGAAGACCGATTGCGCACGCTGTTGGGCGCATATACAGTGGCACCAGCAGGCTCCTCGGAATCTTCATTCACCTCGACGGTAGCTTCCTCCACTGAGACGCCAATGACCACGTTTGAATCTCTGGGCGAGTACGGCACTACTTGTTCAGAAACAGATTTACTTAGTCGGCGAGGAAGGAACTCGTTCATAGCCTTCGTGAAGCTATGGCGTCCGGTTACGGTGTATACCTGGGTTATGTGTTGGTCTTCTTCAATCGGAGGGTCGTCTTCATTCTCAGTCTGGTTGCTCTCTGACATAAACGAATCAGAGCTGTCGTTCTGTTCGTTAATTCGACACTTTGAGAAGGCAGCCTCTTATGATTCGCTAGGAAGAAACGTACAGCTAATTGGGTTTGATAAAACGGTAGTTTGGAAGCGATCGGGCTCAAAGGCCCTACAGACGATTGCGAGTTCCGTTTGCTACTGGGAACGAGCTATGGAGCCGAGAACAGTCAGGGCTAGGTAACGAGATGAGTCGAGATTACTCCAACTTGACATACCTGACCAAAACGTGTGACAGAGATGCTGCCACCTCGCCGTCGCTCACCGCTGCTTCCTGAACGATTAGTCTGAGTATTTGCCGCATCTGTCAACATGGGCTCGGAGGGCGAGTCGATGCCTTGGCTCTCGAGTTCTGCCCGTCTTTTGCTTTCCTCTTCTACTTTACGGAACAGCTGCAGAACGCATCATCAACACCTAACACGTGCAATAAGCATATCGAACACACACCTCTTCCAGTGGTTCCATGCGACTGTCCATGTTGACGAGACCTATCGAGGGCAAGCACCTGGGTCCGTGCACTGAGAGTGACTTGGAATGAATTTGGGAGAAAAGACTCGGAGAAGGAGAGAGAGTAGGATAAGAGCAGGAGAGCTTTGTATACGAAAACGAAGAGCGGCAGTTCATTAAGGCCGCTTGTGATTCATCTTCCTCCGTCTCTTCTGGCACTCTTCCAGCAGAATGTCCACTTGCCTCTTTCGGATTTGTTCAACGTTATTTGACCTGATTAGGTAAGCACCCACACGCCGTAGAGAGCCGATGAAATTTGTTGAAAAATGGAGGAGTTGCTCGACAAGCACCCTCAAAAGCCTTGACATCTGACCAGCATCAGGGAACCTCCTTCAAAATCGGCAGCGAGCCTGGCTGCCGCGTGCAAGTGCGGAGATAGTGAGGTTTAATGGTCCCTTTGTGATGGAGAGCGACTATTGTCCAGAGCGCAATAAAGACTTTTGGTGTCCGAGACGCTGATTAACCAACGAGAATGACCATCGCACTGATTGAATGGACCAATTTCAAAAACCTTGGCAGTTTCTCTTGTTCGCTTTCCATTCGCACTCGAGGCGTGCAAATCGCAGGTAGGTTATGCTCGTAACCTTTCGCAGGGAAAACTTTATTTACCATTGTTTTTTCACGGTGATGAAGTTTGTAGGCGCAGCTTGATGACTTTTGCCGGAAGAGAGGCTTGTTGACCCAAATTGAAGCCCACGCTTCAAGTTACTGCAGACATTTGTTAGTATATGCGGTCAGTCTCGCAGTTCAGGCGCGCGAGGAAGGCATCGGTACCAGGCCCTAACTCGCTCCACTCGGAAATTAGTACAGTTGATGACATGGCCATACGATACAACATTTATCATTTTGTAAGACATCATTTCCGGGTAGGTGTTTAATTCCGATATTTGTCGGGTTAATTGCAGGTAGCAACCCCCAGGTGGAAGGTCCCTCACCACGCACTTGTGCAAGTTTTGGAGTTTTCTGCTGGGCATATTCTAGTGTCCAGTACCCAAACGCACCAGGCAAGACGGCATCTCACTCAAAGACTTTGTTCGGCTGCTTCAGTTCTTATGTTCAATTTTGTGATGGGTTCACTGGCACAGCTATGCCAGGATGGCAGTAGAATACGACACTCAGCGAATGGCCGGTACTTTTGTCATATCAGTCGGCACAGCGGGAAACCATTAGACAAGCCAGACGACGATATAACTTGTTCGGATTACTCCTCTGCAGGACGTCGTGACACAAATTGCAGGTTCTACCTGTTTAGTTAGGAGTTACTACGGTACTTGTATTTTGTGAGTACACCAGTTTAATTGTCTATTCTCACGTATACCGTACGGATCCTCCTCAAGTCACTGGCGTTTCGCTTGGAGGGGCGCTCACTATGTAGCCCATCGAAAGTTGGGATGCCCTGTTTCACGTGCTGCTTTGTTCGTTTCCAAACGTTTTTGGCTGCATATTCAACGGCTGTTTGAACGATAGTCTACATACTGCTCTGGCTGTGGATAAGTTTTTTTGAGCGATCTTGGGTTCGTTCGCTCGCTCGTCCTTCTGCCGTACTTTCTGTCTTGTTTCTGGCGCTTTCATTGCCTGCGATAAATACGTGCTCCGGCGACTATGTATTGCTGCGCCGGCGGATGGATCGTTCGACGGAGAGATGCCTTTCGAAGTGCTTGTCAAAAAAAAATTCACATCCATTTCAACATTAGGCAGTAAACTGTGCTAGAACTTATAGCTTAATCATTCGCCGAATGACAAATCAAGTGCTGCCGATAATCAATTCAATGGTCTTCCTCTTTGGTTACGGAGGTGAGCTACCCAAAGCCGTGCGGATGTAACATAGTGTCTGCTTCGGAGGATTATGCTTTCGTGAGTGTAATATTTTTCAGCTATATCAACAACCCAAAAGGCCATGAGCCTTTGCCCTGTACCTTGCGCAGTTCAGCCATGGCTGACAGATTTGAAACCAAATGTATGAATGCCAGTGTTTCCTCTCACTGGAAGCACGAGACATATTACCTGGAGGATGCGTTTTTTCTGGTAAGCGCTCTCAATCAAAGAATACGTCGGAGGAATGCTGAGATATCTGTTCACGGTCTTAGTTCGATAACACGTTGTTCAAAGTACCGCAACTTCATCTATTAGAATCTCGCATATTCCAAGCGCTTTTGGGTGACAATGGTGTGTATGATTGTACCCACAAAAACGACTTGAAAGGCAATGGCACGATACATCGCCCTTTCACTTGCGGTTCTGTGAGTAGGGAGTCGTTTGCGCTGATTCTGCGCGTTCTGTATCCGATGTGAGCTTGTCTTCCCCAAGCACTGTCTATCATCGATTAACAATCAGCAACCCAATGCAGAAATTATGATGAAACGCCGCAGCTCGCCATAGATGAGTGGCGGGACGTCCTTGAGCTTTCATTCAAGTGGAAACTGGACAGATTACACAGCTTAGCTATCCGACATCTGTCTGATATGAGGCTGGATGCCGTCACGAAACTGGAGCTCGCGAGACGGTATGGTATTCGAAACAAGGCATGGACACTTTCCGCCATTGGAGAGTTAGTAAAGAAAAACAGACACCTCACGGAAGAAGACGTAAACCTCATTGGGGTCAAAATGGCATTGAGAATTGCAAGGGAGCAGGGGATGACCCGTCGTCGAAATATGCAGGGACCACAAACAGGTGATGCCTCTTATTTGGCCACTGCGACTGCGAATGGTGGTTCGCCGAGGGGCTATAGAAGGCCTATGAGAAGAACAAGGTCGCCCTATACCAACAGGCGAATGGTAGCCAACGAAAGTCAAATAGAAGCCTACACAGATCCAAACCTCTAGATAATATTTAGTTCACGTATCGAGAACTCAAGCGCTCACTGATTATCGATATGTTCCTATCTTTCCTTGTGTGTACCTGCTGCGCAAAGCTTGTGAATGTAATCATTGCCTTCCTTGAAGAACATGCTTTATCCGCGTGCGCAGATTTCTCAGCTATATTAGTTGATCCAGGAGACACGAAACAACTCTTAATATCTTGCGTTACTCAGCCATGGAAGATAAACTTGAGGCCAACTCTTCCAGTGCCAGCGTTATCCAGAGGCACCAAACGCATTATCTTGAGGATGCGTATTTTATGGTAAGCATTCTCAACTTTCCAGAAAAACGGCGAGGATGCTGAGATATTTGTATTGAACTAGTTTAATGACACAATATTCAAAGTACCGCGACTTTACCTCCAGGAATCTCCAGTATTTCAAGCGCTCTTTGGAGACAAAGTCGCTGATGATAACCCTCTGCAAAGTAACTTGACTGGGGATGGCACAATGGACAACCCATTGACTTGCATTTCTGTGAGCAAGGAATCATTCGTCTTAATCTTGCGTGCCCTGCATCCAACGTGAGCTTGTTGTCAAAAACGTCCGTCATCACTTAAGGATTAGCGACCTGTTATAGAAAGTTCAATGAGATACCACAGCTCCTCACTGACGAGTGGCGGGACGTCCTTGAGCTGTCATTCAAATGGAGACTCGATAAATTACATGACTTAGCTCTTCAGCGTCTGAGCGGTATGCAGCTGGATGCTATGACAAAGTTGGAACTCGCCAAAAGGCACGGTATTCAAAATGAGGCGTGGATACTCCCCGCCATTGAAGAGTTGGTAAAGAAGGATAAACAGTTCACGGAGGAAGACATACCACTTATTGGGATCCAAATGGTATTGAGGGTTTCCAGGGAGCAGGGTTACGCTAAAAAGTCCAAGGAGGGTGTCAAGAGAAGAAAGAAAAAGTAAACCTAGTTCAAGACGGGACCATAGTAGATACCGCGAGACCAGCAGATCTTTGAATGACAGATCAGTCAGTCTCAATAATAACCTATACAATTACACGTATGAGTCGGGTCATGACATGTACGCTAGCATTTGTTCAAACACACCTATTAATCAATAAATATAATAATACACTCTCCAAACGATAGAAGCTCGTGTGCTCACTTGATCATGGATGCAATGTTCCTACGCTAATTATGGACGCCAATTGCGCTAAGCAGTGTGAACGTAATCGCTTCCTTCCTTGGGTGAACATGCCTCATCCGCGTGCACCGATTTCTCAACCATATCACTTGGTTGCAGATGCACCAGGCATCTTGCGGTACCGTGCATTGCCCAGCCATGACTGACAAACTTGAAACCAAACCGGCGAGTCGCAATGTTTTCTCATACCAGAAACACGAGACATATTTTCTGGAGGATGTATACATTGTGGTGAGCTCCATCGATCCGGATAAGCAAAAAAAAAAAAAGGTGGTTGAGATGTTGATGATACGGCCTTAGGTTGATAACACAATGTTCAAAGTCCCAAGACTTTACCTCCAAGAATCTCCAGTGTTCCAAGCACTTCTGGGTGGCAACCCCATCGATGAGGGGACTCCAGAAAGCAAGACGATGGGCGATGGCACCGTACATAAACCGCTGGTTTGCAGCTCCGTAACAGTGGAGTCAGTTGCCCTGCTTTTGTGCGTTCTGTACCCAACGTAAGTTTGTTCATACCCAAACCTCATTCGCTGACAACGTTCATGCAATGCAGGAGTTTCAATCAAGCCCCAAAGCTCACCGCATACGAGTGGAGGGACATCCTTGAGCTTGCATCCAAATGGAACCTGGAAAAAATACGCGATTTAGCTGTTCAGCGTCTGTGCGGTATGAGGCTGGATGCTATCACGAGGTTGGAGCTCGCAAGACGACATGACATTCAAAGAAAAGAATGGCTGCTTCCACCCATTCGAGAGTTGGTAAGGGAGGATGAACGACTTACGGAGGCAGACGCGATGCTGATTGGGGTCGAAATGGCGCTGAGAATTGCTAGGGTACAGGGGATGGCACATGGTCAAGATGCGCCTGCCCAACCAACTCCGCCTCGTACATTTGCTGCGTTTGGGGTGCCTGCTCCATCAGCCTTTGGAACTGCAAATAGTCCTTCGTCGAATGGCAAGGATAATAATGACATTTACATACAAAAGGAGTTTCCAGAGTTATTCTAGTTCATGCCAGATAGCTAGTGATTCTTCGGCGTGGTCAAGTAACGCAGTTCTGGTTCCAACACTAGCATTGGTGAAGCAAGATGAAAATCCGTGGAGCGGTGACCATTATTGAGATAAAAGTTATGTTGATAATCGCTAGGTTGCAGGGGATTATCCGCTAGCAGAACGCACATGCACAATCAGTTACGTCGTTCGGTGGTTGCGCTGTCGCTGCAT
The DNA here is from genome assembly GCA_001691775.3 of Amanita inopinata Kibby_2008. Classification (NCBI taxonomy): domain Eukaryota; kingdom Fungi; phylum Basidiomycota; class Agaricomycetes; order Agaricales; family Amanitaceae; genus Amanita; species Amanita inopinata. Next base: position 34,083 of record JNHW02000059.1, on the reverse strand, counting down.
TCTGAGTATTCACATTAGCCAGAATTATCTGATAGAGAATTTGATGAAGCGCCGCAATTCACTGTAGACGAGTGGCGGGACGTCCTCGAGCTATCGCTCAAATGGAGGCTGGATAAATTACACAACTTGGCTATTCTGCGTCTTTCCAATATGCAGTTGGATGCTGTCACAAAGCTGGAACTTGCTAGGAGACATGGAATCCAAGGCAAGGAATGGCTGCTCCCTGCTATACAGGCGTTGGTGAAGGAGGATAAACAGCTCACAGAGGAAGAGGCGACTATCATTGGGATCAAAACGGCAATGAAAATCACTCGGGTACAGGGGATGGCACACAGCCGAAACACACATGCACCATCAACAACTGCTTTTTTTGGATTGAGTTTCTTGCAAGGGAGTTGGGCTAGCCCACCATCCAAATCACTACGCGAAATCGATAGTCAGGATGGTTACATACGAAAAGAGCTTCCAGAGTTGTTCTAGTTCATGTATGCTAGCTAGCGATTCTTCAACGTGGTCGAGTAACAAAGTCCAGCTTCCAACACACTAGCATTGGTGAAGCAAGATGAAAATCCATGGAGCTGTGACCATTATTGGGATGAAAGCTATATTGACAGTCGCTAGGTTGCAGGGGATAATCCACTAGCAGAACATACATGCACGACCAATTTCCATAATTCGGCGGTTGCGCTGTCGCTGCGTCCCGAGTTTCCGCATTAGCTAGAATGTCAGGTCAACATGAAGAGATTCCAGAGTTATCCTAGGCCATGTTCATCAACGAGCATTTCTTCAACATAGCAACGGCGATGGTGACAATGCCGATTTTGAGTGCCATTTCAAGAATCCAGCAGTAGACTGTGATATCATGATACTTCCTGTTCTTGCATACATGCAAACGAAAAGGCTTTAAGGGCTCGTGGCAATTGGTACGACCCTTTCCTCTCTTTGTTCATGGATCCAGCCTACACAAAGGTCTGAAAACGTAATCGTTTCCTTCCATAGGTAAACATGCTTCATCCGCGTGTAGATTTCCCAGCTATATCAATTGGTTGAAGAAGCAATGGGGCAACTTGTCATATCTTGCGTTGCTCATCCATGGACGATAAACTTGAAGCCAAATCTACGAGTACCAATGTTTCCCCACGCTGGAAGCACGAAATATATTATCTGGAGGACATATATTTTATGGTGAGCTCCTTGATCTATACAAACGATAAGGACAGAGACATTTACGACGTGGCCTTAGTTTGACAATACAATGTTCAAAGTACCAAGAATTTACCTATTGAAATCTCCTGTATTCCGAGCGCTTCTAGGTGGTAAGGTCGTCGATGATAAGACCTTGCAAAGCGACTTGACGGGCGATGGCACGATACACAAGCCGTTGACTTGCAATTCTGTGAGAAAAGAGTCACTTGTGCTAATTTTGCGCATTCTGTACCCAACGTCAGTTTGTTCTTGCTATCATCAAAGATCAATTATGAACCATTACCCACCTAATATAGAGATTTTGATGAAGCGCCGCAATTCACTGTAGACGAGTGGCGGGACGTCCTCGAGCTATCGCTGAAATGGAGGCTGGATAAAATACATGATTTGGCCATTCGGCGTCTTTCCAATATGCAGTTGGATGCCGTCACAAAGTTGGAACTCGCCAGGAGACATGACATCCAAAAGCAGGAATGGCTGCTCCCTGCCATTCAGACATTGGTGAAGGAGGATAAACAGCTCACGGAGGAAGAGGTAGTCATCATTGGAATCAAAATGGCAATGAAGATTGCCAGAGCGCAGGGGATGTTCCAAGGTAAATGCGTGCCTTCGTCAGGAACAACCGATTCTAAGCGGCCCCCGAGTCCAATTGGAGTGCCGTCCGGCTGGGGGTCCATACTCACAGCCACAGCGGCTCCTGGCCAAAACGTAACACCCACTTCCAAGCCCCGCACGGTACCCATCAAGGCGTTACAGAGTTCAAATGAAGTGCCTGCATTATTTGCTAGTACGATTCATAAGCCCTGCACGGCATCCGTTGGCAAGGCACCACAGATGCCCAGGAAAGCCACAGAAGATGAACAGGCGATTCCTAGTAACAATTCGAAAGACATATGGCCCTCTTTCGAGAGTAGTCAGGACAGATGCATACGAAAAGCGTTTCCAGAGTTGTTCTAGTTCATGTACCCTAGTTTACGGTTGAACATAACATTGATCAAAACCAAATTCCAAAAGAAAAAAACCGTAAACTCAACTACAAACTTGCAGTACCGCCACCACCTCCAATGCGCATCGCAACAGGCTACATCCCCCACGCCCTCTACGCCACCGCCATCACCTCTCTCTCCATCCACCTCGTCCACCACCGCAAAAGCGCCGACGACGAAAAAACGAGCGTCAAGACGCGCATATCGATCCTAGAATCTATCGCCGAACAGCTGCGGACAGACAAATCGGTTTCGCGGGAAGCGCTGGATCGGATGAAGCGGCTTGCGAGGGCGCCGTTGGTGAAGGCCGAAGAGTGGAAGAGTGAGGGTGGGGGTGAGGGTGGAGGAGAGGGTGAACGGATATCGTGGAAGGAGGTCGTGTTTGGGAGGAGAAGGGAGACGGACGGGGAGGAGTTGAGTCACTGGGAGAAGAAAGATTTGGAGAAAGGTGAGCCTGGTCTCTGCGTTGTTCAGATTTGCCGCTAATCGCTTTCACAGTCCAACAAGAGGCCAACAAGGCTTAATGCTTAATGACTAGAGTAAAACTTTGGAACTGGTTTAATGTGTTCACATTTTGCAATCAATCTAATCCCACTATCAGGTATCGTAACATACATATCACGAAGCAGGGGAATCAAGCCGGTACAGATACATGAGAAACAAAACCTCTCCCCTCAAGGGCCGTGAACAGAACACGTCGCAAGCACGTCATTGTAGCCTTCTATTCGCTCTCTTGTTAGTCCTAACGGGAGTAGGGCTCCTCACCGGTTCCTCGTTCCTGAGTAAATCTTCGTTGGTTTGTGCTGCTACCACAGAAGGAATGGTTTCAGGCATACCACCATTAGTCCCCCCTTGTGCAGCTCCTGCACCATTTGCACCCGGTGTCTGCTTGTTCTTTGCATCTTTTGGGGTTTCAGTATGAGAGCCCGCGATCGCTGAAAGTGCACCGGATATACTCCAAGAAGAGCCGCTACTCGTACCACTCTCCGACGCTGGAGCCTGTTCTTTTGCGGGTATCTTGGGGGGAGCCTGATTCTGTGTTGCGGCTTTATCTAGAAAAAATCAGCTGGCGAATGTGAGACTGAAAGACTACGACGCACCAGACGATCCTGCATTCGTATTCGCATTCCCATTCGATGTCGTTGTCGTCTTTATAGGCGTTACGCTTGGTTTCACGTTTGCAGCCTCACCATTAACCGTCGAGTCAGTTCTGTTATGTCCCTGCTGCTGTTGCTGTTGTGGTTGTTGCTGTGGTTGCTGTTGTGGTTGCTGCTGCTGTTGTCGTTGTTGTTGTTGCTGTTGCTGCTGTCTCGCGTTCCCGTTAGACTGCCCCGCCGCTGGTTTTGTTGACGAAGCAGTCTGGGCAGGAGTAGTGTTCCTCGTCGGCTCCACCACCACCTCAGCCTCCGCATCTGGATTTGGGATCCCAAACAACTGCCGAATAATGTGATCCATCTCGTTTTCACCAAGTTGAGCTTCAATCGGGCTACGAGTACCCGACGCCGCCACATTGCCCCGGGCATACTCTCTTGCCCGCGCTATCATCAACGTTGTCTCCATACCAAGACTCATACCTTCCGGATAGGTCAAAGGCTCCTCACGTCGACACAGCGAAGCATAACGGGGAATGAGCAGGTTGCGATCAACACAGTACTCGTGGTATGTAACGATGCGGTCAATGTCTGAAGTGTCCAGTCTTTCGAGCTCTCGGACGGCCAACTGCTTGATCTCGTCGAAACTCCATCGGTGTGCGAGTCTGAGAATGATGGTCCAATCCCCGACGGACGTTTTGTATATTGAGTATTTTCTGGAGAAGAGGGTAGAGTGGATATGCGTCAACGGCACTGAATGTATGGTCAAGGGGAGAACGTACGGATTGTAAAATACCCATAGGAATCTTGCAAATTCAGACGATGTGACGTCGTCGAGGACGATCGCCGTCGATTCCGACGCTCCCATCTTGTTCGCGCCAGGCGAAGCGGGAGTTGTCAGTTTACTGCGAAAGTACGATGACTCTCGTTCGAAAAAGAATCTGTGGACACGGAACTGGACATGATCAACCTGTAACGAAGCGATAAGTTTTTCATCGATAGCACTCCCAACTCTGGGGCCACTCACGAGGAAGAACAGATCTCCTCCGACCAAGAAATATTCTTCATGTCTGGAGAGGGCTACGAAGGAGCCCGAGTTGTTCCGGCTATGAGACATTATAATAGCGCCTTGTTGACCAAAGGACGGGAGCAGGAGATGCGCAGTGGGGTGTTTGTTGAAGAGATATTGATGGAGAACGGGGCTATTTGAATCCAGAGTGAACACCACCACGTGTATCCGCACGTTGCATTGTTCTCAAGGTTGAGATGACTTTTATCTCTTCTTTTGTTCCGAACGCCTGCAGGCATCGTGCAGGCGGCGCTCTACGTAAAAACGGCGCTGAAGACCGATGTTCGAAACGTCAGGGACGTGTCCTCCCCCGAAGGCGGTTCTGTTGATAATGGGGGAGGACTGGAATGCCTCGAGACCGCTTGAATGGAGCTGGGTGCGGTGTGCGGCGCAGTGCGACGTGGATTGATTCTGATTGTTCGAGAGAGATTGCCGAGTCGTGAGTAAAACGAAGTGATCCACCATCAGTTTCCATCACCGGCGCTTCTCTCAACAACAATGAGGTTTTGTGATATAAAAAAAAAGTACAGTTTACAATTCTCGCCAGTTTCAAGACATCATGTAGTTGTAATCTATGTGTAATATACCCTAGCATCAAGACATCACCCTCGTAAAGACATACAAAACGTCGAGAACCATCAAACACGGCAGCAAAAGCAAGTCTTGAGCGTGGACGATCGTTGTTTGAACCGCGCCCACTTTCTGGTCAAAACGACTTTCAACGAAACCTTCTGTGACATGGAGCAATGTAGAGAAGAGTGATTGAATCGATCGATTACGCTACCTTGAGGCTGCACAGGAGGCCCACGATCTGTGTCATCTGCCGTGGGCATCGGTTGCTCAAGCGCGGTATCTGTTGCGACCTCCTGCGGCGCTGGTTCTTCCGTTGGTATTGAGAATCGGACGTGCACCGTTGGACTGTCCGGGATAGGAACCGGCATTATTACCATTACCTACCACACATTGTCCATGTTAGTCATCCGAGCTGGGGATATGAAACAAGAATACCGATCCACCTGGTGGGTGCGCAGCACTCGCTGTTCCTTGAGGAAACCGGAACGTGGTCTCTATAAGCGTGTACAACTCATCTCGCTCGATTTGTTCCGAGGAAGGGCTAAGTGGAGGATTGCGTGCTCGCCACAGTTCTCGAGCCGTGAGTATCATGATGGCAGTGGGCATCCCGATGTGATTGGACTCTTCGAGAGTCAGAATATCGCCCCTCGTACAGAGCTCTGCATATAACGGAATGAGGCACTCTTGATCCACGTTATACCTTTGATACAACGCGACGCGATCAATCACGGGCATAGATAGTTTTTGCAGCTCGCGAATCGCAAGCCTTTTGGCTTGCACAAAACCCCATTCATGCGCCAACTCGAGGATGTCACACCAGTCTTCCACGCTTGCATCATATAGAGAGTACGTTCTATCACATGGGTTCGTTATACACGCAGAAAGATGTAAATGGTTCATAAAACCTACGGGTTGTAAAAGACCCAAAGAAACTTTTCAAATTTGACGGGGTCGACATTTAAGATCATAGGGATCTCATCAGACGTCCCGTCTCTGGCATCGTGCTCACAGTTGGGAGGTGGCAAGAATCGCGTCGAGTCACGCTCGAAAAAGTGCCTATGAACACAGAATATTTGGTGTCCAACCTAACAGGCACGTTAGCCCTTATCCCGCACTATACACAAAGAAGACGGACCTGTAGATGTAAATCGCCACCTGTGATGTAGTATTTTGGATGCCGCATGGTACGTTGCGGAAAGTGGGGCTGTGTACCATTGATAACGCCAGGCATAGTTCAAGAGAGCAAAGTATTATCGTTCACTTCAAAGATTGATGTCGGTGACTAGGAGATTTCAAGGTGAGAGATAACAAGCCGGATTGACGTATATAAGTGTTTCCCGAGTTTCCCAAGCACAGGCGCTTGTCCGACGAAGACATGAATTGTTCAACTGATTCACAAAAGATAACAAAAGGGCATCAATAGAGAACAGAGATAAAGTTTACGTCTCCCGCTGCACGTGTACCTGAGCTATAGACTGCGCATCTAATTGCAGTATTTGCAAGACTCCAGAATCAAGAACAAGACAGTTGCGCAGTTCGAGAATGGGCGAGGGCGTAGACTTCCCCCGAACGCGTGGACGCCGCGTGTTGGATGGAAGTCGCCGAAAGATTCCACCGTTCGCAGCTCTTGAAGTCACTTCACCGTGTAGATCCAACCTATAACGCAGTGGCCTAATGTTGTATCGTGACCAGTTACAGCCGATGGATGACCGCCTATTATGTCCATCTTACCATCTCGCTGTCCATGAGGAACATTTCCGAGGGCCACTCATTCATCAGAAGCTTTTCTGACGAGCGCCTTCGAGGAATGATTTTCACGGAGGCGAGGTGGTGCGCTAGACAACAAAAGTGGTCCACTTCTACTATTGTGCGCTGCGAAGTTGCAAGTGATCGTGAAAGCCGGTTTGGGATGCTCGTGCAAGATCTAACCATCTGTATATCCAAGCAGAAAAAGGTACATGAAGATGCGTGCACTACTTTGTATCGTGCCTTGGATAGCCTGCTGCTACTATATCCAGAATGAATTTAGAATAATCATGCACTAGAAGCGGCGTCCCCAACTTGCGGAGCGACGGATTGATAGGAAGCTTTGAATTCCCTAAAAGTGTCACTTCCCAAGATTGCGAATACAACGCGGTCGAAGGAATGCTGAAATCGAGCATCCGGAGCAGAAAGATATTCCGCCCAAATCCTGCCCACCAAATTAACCTTGTTCTTGAATACGCCAGTCCCAAAGCTCCCCAACACAATATTCTTTACTCCTTCCTTCTCGAACAGGTACAATATCCTGCCCATCCTCTCTCTCATTGCATCTGCTATCCTGTCCTCTATCTCGGCTGGTTCAGCCCGGCCAGCCAGAGCCCTGCGCACGAGACCGGCATTGACAGCTGGACTTGTGAGGACGTCGACTTGCAATGGCTTCACCCAATCTCCCTTGTCATTTCGAAAAACGACAATATCAGGCGAGTAAATCATCGAATGGGAATAAAATCCTTCCTTCGGAAATGCTTTATGTAGGGTATAGTACTGCTGCGCCATTGGTGTAAGTAGCGTTGGGTATAAATTTGACGAGCGTGCGATAGACTCTTCTTGGGCTTGGGACCCTGTCAGAAACCCTCCACCAGGTTTCTTGGCCGAGGCAAAGTTCAGGATGCCTATTCGGTCATCTGGTGCTTGCGTCGTTAGATATCGGGCGCCTTCTAGAGTAGATATCTCAGAGAACGATATCGTGGTTTGTGAGGAAGGCATCGTCGGTGACAATGTCTTCCAGGCTGAGAGAGACGAGTCGGCGCCATAGAATTGGGTACGACCCTTCGACTCTTCTGTCTTTTGTGTGAGGTCGTAAGTAGCACCATTCGCAAAATAAGATCCGGCCTCGATAGCTTTCAGCGTTTCGTCTGCAATAGATCTGCGACGCACGCGCGGTGCTTCCGTCTGCTTGTGAGGGGGCATTATACTTGGTGGCTGTGCAAAACAGTAACCGAGGATTGATTTCAGCGGTGAAGTCAAACGGTTATTAAGATTTTATCTTCAACGGCTCTGCCCAAGGACAGGCCCACTTTTCCATCTATCATCTACTTTTGTCGACGACGACCACTTTCCAATACGTTTCCCTTCTTTCCACTCCTGCAAAATCGCATCGCGTGCATCCAACATTGCAGCAGGACGACCATAAATTATAGCATCAGATAACCCAATATACCAATGACCTCGCTCCCCGTTTACTCGAAACACCATCTCCGTTTCGTTCCTCCCTTCTTCTAACGAGCATCGACTGAGTGGGAACGTCATTCCATGATTTCTCCAGTTGTGTGCACATTGGATGAACACTTGGCGGCCTTGTTTGGGTGCTGTGGGAGGTATCACGGCAACGGTGCGAATGAAGCGAGCTTGTGTTACTAGCAGCGCGACTGCGATACCGACGCCGACGGTTAAGTGAGCCGCGCAGAGTCCCAGACGTTGCCATGCAGGCCTCATGATGTAGTGGTCTCCGGCTGTAGATGAGGAGGAAGCGTCGCCAGATGTTACTTTATTCTTTATTGAGATTTTTTCGAGGTCGGATACTAGCTTGGACCAATGATTCCACGTGAGTTCAATTGCAGAGCCACTGCGTCCCCACCATTCAATATAAGGATATCAGATATGTATTATTATAAAGCTGAATAATGAAGAGACATACGCCATGAATAGGTCGCATGCTATTAAAGCCCAAGTCCACCTGGCCCACCATGGGGGTATCCGCTGGAAAACGGGCATACTCTTCATGTCTACGAATTTTGAAGGTATTCCCATCCTACTGCTTCGCAGGTTGAGAAACCGCGTAAAGATGCTAGCCCTTGGAATAACTGTCTGCATGGTTAGCGCTCTAGCATAAAGCCAAGTGAATGGCTTCAAAAAGTTTCGAATTGCCATCTCCGGCAGGGCGCTAAACATGTTCAAAGCTGATGGTTTTTGAAAATAACAGTGACAAACACCAGAAACCCGACATTCTCAATTAAAAAATGCGGCCGACTAGTTCAGTTGGTTAGAGCGTCGTGCTAATAACGCGAAGGTCTTGGGTTCGATCCCCACGTTGGCCACCGTCCCTGTCGCGAATTATGTCCTTTTCACCTCGCGTATCAAACTGGAACGTGGAACAATGAAGAGACGATGGCTATCGACCCCAAAGTTGTACGTGGTACGGCTGATGGAACCCATCGAAGCAGGTCAATAAAAATGGCCGTCTGTTCGTTAAGTCGACTTTCTTTACCGTTCAGTTTCCTCTACCTGACCTGTCTGCATCTGTAAGGGTTTGTCTAGATACACTCACGAAATGGTTGATGGTAATGTGCAAAAAAAGGCGGCCATCCACCCGTTCCTCTTCCATCGCACACTCACTCGAGCGCAAGGTAGTCAAGGTAACCCACCCCCCGCTACAGTAGCTCACAATTATGCTGATACAAAAATCAATGCAGCCTCATGAAATTCACACACGTCGTCGCATTCATCGCCGCCGCTGTAACAGCATCACGCGCCGTGCTTATGGAAACAACAACGGTAACCGAGTACTCGACGCTGGAATCTGTGGTATACGAGACGAGCGATACTTGCATACGATACAGTATATGTTACTCGTATAGGCGCCCATGTCCGAGGGGATGGTACGGGGACGTTATGGATGGGTGTTGGACTTGTTGCAGGGGATAGGCAGCAGAGTCTGTGGTACTATCTCGTCATGCCCCAAAGGCACTGCGTGTCTTACAACATGTACTTTTCATCTTTAAATCTACAATAATCACGTACCTATTGTCCATGAAACTCTACAACTAACATTTGATTTGCCTGCTCAATAAGATCAACATTTCCTCCTGCTGGCACAGCGAACGGCTCATATCCAAGCATTCGACGCGCGTCCACGCCTTTGACGTCGTTTGCGTCTGCTCTTCCTACACATAGGCCTTCGCCTTTACCACCAGGAAAATCGCTAAAAGATAACACCGTTTTGTCAGGACGCGGTGCGAAGCAACAAACACCTTATGAAACCAAAGACTTACGGAGCTGGGAGGCCAGATTCAAAGACGAATCGTTGATCCCGCAAATAGCTGGCACTGGAAACAGAATATCAGTACATAACTCACATGAGCAAATTCTACCAAGCACTGACTTGTCCAGCGTTAATGGTACGGCCGGGATGTAGAGCACCGACGAATCGGAGATACCTCGGTGCTGTGATTCAACTGCGTGAATGACATCACAGTGCCCTTTGTACAAATCGGTGAATCTCAGAACAAGATACAGAGAATTATATACATACAGAAGACTTGGTCGCCGGGATTCACTCGAGGAATGGGTACCATTGTTCTTTCGAGCTCCAAATGAGGGTGAGCCCTTTCATTCAACTCCTGCGTTTTCCCAATTGCGCTACCCGGAAAGTTGGGATTGTCCAGGTCGACCTCCCAATCGTTAAATTTGAGTGACTGGGCCTGACTGTTCCTTGGCCGGAAGAAAGGACGTAGAATGATGTAAGCAGTGGACAGACGGAGGTTAGGGAACACCTTGAGCGTTCCTTCGTCGGGACCTGTGTGTGACATTGATGTCCATCCTTGCCAAGGACGGAATATCGAACATTGATTTCTATAACGAATAGGGTTGAAGACGATTCACAATATAATGCCCCGCTGGTTGCAAACTTACGACGTGTTGTACATGTCTTGCCTGGCATTAATTCTTGGAGATGCATCGAATGGATCATGACTCCTCCATGCGCCATTTCCCTCCAAAACACGACCGAAGCAAGCACGGAAGCCGGGATCTTCCCAACGCTCCACTGAACCGCCATCGACGTGAGGGCCTAACGTGAACTTGGAATCACCCGGCTGTCTGATACGTAGTCTGTCAAAGTAGGAAATCGGAATTGTCAGGTCTACAAGGGAATTGGGATCACTCTTGTGCCATAGAGAGAGCATGGCTTTCTGCGTTGCGATTGCACCTGGGTGTGTCCGGGCTGCGATCTGGCTCTTCGTATTGTACAGTTCGTACACTTGGATGTCATTTTCAGGGAAGCCTACAATGACGAATGTCAATTTCAGCGCTGCGGCTTTGCGTAAAACTGGTAAATGGTTACCTTTGACCTGATCCTTGTTTAGAGCGGCGTAAGCTCTTATTTCCGCTTTCCATGTGAGTGCTTCCTGAAGTGGGTAAAGAACTGCATTATACTCTCAATAAAGTACTTGGACACTCACTTGTTCAGGAATGGCGCCTTTGATAATGACGGTTCCCACCTTCTTTATCGCAGCTTCCTGTTCAATTGACAGTCCTTTCTGCAACTCCTGGAAGGTAACGCGGGGTACCATCTGGATCGACAACATGAGCTCAGTATTTGTCCCCTTGTTAAACGAGTGAATCTACGGACGCTTGTCCCCCGTTCAGCTATCTCTTGGACCACACCTTCCAGCTCGCACAACACTTGTCTCCAGCTTTCGACCAAGCTATCTTTCCATAAATTCTTTTTAAGATCTGCGAACCGCCCTGGCAATGCTGAAGCTTCTTCTCCAGTCAAAGAGGTAAAAAGGGATGAGATGGATCCCTCTTCCTTCGGCGCCCTCCTAGTCTGGGCGGGGTTGGCTGGGGTCGCCAAGCATCTGATGCGCGGTAAAGTTCTGGTATACTTGGAGGTTTTGACCAGAGAGGAAGTGCGGGATCTTAGCGAGTGCATGGAGACGACGGAAAGCAAGGAGCGAGAGGTTTGTTCTCGCCACATTAGCTCCTATTCCTCACCCCACGTCAATAGATAGGCGGAAGAATGGATGAATACCACAGCTGCCGCATGAAGCGATAAGCGTGGCACCTGACATGTATAACTCCATAAGGCTACGATGCTCCCATTGCTGATACCAGAGATATGGTATGAGTTATATTCCGGTCTGGAAGTCAGTAAGGGTTACTTGAGATTTACTTTGCAATATATCCATGCATTCAATGTCCGCACTGTATCACAGATATGCAGTCCTGTAGTCAATCAATGGCGTCAACAAGCAAGTTAAAGCTACATACCGTGTTTGGAGTTTGTAGTACAGCATCAGTCTTTTGGAATTTGTTATAAGTAGTCGGGTTACTGACTCGTCGGACACCAATTTCCATCACTCCGCTTCAAAGTCCGCTCCAACGCTGAGACCTTTGCTTGGCGAGAGATACCGTTGCAGTACGGCACCAGCGCTTGCATCAATCGCATCTCCATTTGAGCATGCGCTAACCAGCAATCATGGGCTTCTCAATCAATCGCATCCTATTTCTTGCATGCATAGTATGTCTCATCTTGTTCTACACCACTTTCACGAACAACGCCCGCCTCAAACGCATCCCGACGAGAGAGAGCCCATCAGCGGTCCCCCGAACGAACGTTACGCACACACCACGCGTCCTCCTCGTTTCCGCTCTCTTTCCCCTCGCTCATGCAAAACACTCGCAGTCAGAATACGCTGAATGGATCAAAAACTTTTTGGGTACGGTGACCACCGACGTATACTTCTTCACCCCTCCTGAACTGGAGGCGACTGTTCGTGCCGCACGACCAGCACACCTCCCCATCACGATAAACACCACGTTTTATTCGCCGTTCTCCGTGCCACCTTTGCGCGGCCTTGAGCCTGTCTACGAGAAGATGCACACCAAAGACCGCGAACGATTCAGGCACTCCCCCGAGCTGTACGCTGTATGGAATGCAAAACCATACTTCGTCAGTGAAGCTGTAAATAATTTACCACCAGATGACATATATGATTACGTCTTTTGGAATGACGCTGGGAGTTTTAGAGAGAGGAATTACTTTCGGACTTGGCCTGACCCGTCAAGGATTGCGGACGTCTGGGAAGAAGGTGCGGCATCAAGTGGGGTATCCCAATCGGAGTTGCTGTTCTTTCCAATAGCTGGCTATCCTCACACTAGACATAAGTATTGGACGGAATCTATGGGCCCTCTTGATGTAGAATTCAGTGAAGGTGTGTCAATCGAGTTCAGGTTCTTTCCCGTCGTACGATGTCCATATTTCGAAATCTAGGTTCGTTCTTCGGTGGTTCCCCGAGAGCGCTGTCTTGGTGGTCACGCGCTTTCTACGCTTATCATGACCATTACCTGTCACTGTCCTACTTCATTGGCAAGGACCAGACGATATTCAACGCGCTCTTCTTGCTATTTCCTGAGCGAATCATAACAGTGAACTTTGACGACGCGCCGCTCGTAGATAGAGGTCCCTATGCAACTTGCGGCTGGGGCTGGTGGTACTATCAGTTTTGGCTCGCTAACGAAGAGGACCGGCAAAGCACTAGAGAAATGTGGCTCGACAGACTTGCGGGTGGCTGGGCTTGGTGGAGAGGGCGGGTCCCCTGTACGCTGGCAGAAGTTGTACCAATGAAGAAATTGCTTGAGCGACGGTTCGGAAGGGCATGGTCGCCTCCAGAGAAACATTTGGACTTGCTAGGGATTTAGTTGTGGTCAATGTCATGTACAACCACTGTAATAATGGACGCTCTTGTCTCCATAGGATATGTTCCTGGACTAGAGGCGCAGATAGTCCCAGTTCAAGGTGGCATAGGTAATTCGTATCCCATTCATGAGTTGGGTAGTTGTCTGCAAGAACCTTCTCGCACGTGCAGAAATCATTGGATATAACCTCGGCCTTCTAGTTTCAGATTGGCCGAGTCTATAGGGGATCCCAGCCGGGAAGGTCATGAAGTCTCATGTAAAAAAGCCGAGTGTACAAGGTAAGCTTGGCCTTCGTATGTCATTGCAGATAATTGCGCCAAGCTTGCAAATGAGAATGGTAAGTGCTTGGATATATGCGCCCCTTCTCCCTTCGTTTGCAGGGTTCAGATGAGAATGACAACATCGAGATTGCTGCGCGAAGACAGAAACACTGGCAAGGCATGTACACGGACAACATGGACATCTGTTAGCTTTTTTTAAACTAAATCAATACAACCTAACATCTTACCAGATAATATGTGGTATATTATATCGATGTTGATTGTCAAATCTAGACAAAGGCTGGGCAAGGAGGATGAGATGGATCGATGACGGTTGTTCAAGTGTTTAGCGGAGTGATCGTCACGTGACGATCACAAATCAAGCCAAACACTTTGGCCGATTACGTGCCGAAGTTGTTTCCTATGTGATCACCATCCCAGTACTTATGTCGGTTCATCTGAGCATTAGACGTTGGTGAGTATTGAATGGCCCATTGGCCTACGTTGTCTATAACACACTCAAACCATGGACTAGTTGCACGTCAAGTTTGGCTGGGTCAAGGGACGCTCCACTATCGGGCGTGCGTGTCCTCGAAATGGGACAACTGATTGCGGGACCATTTGCAGGTCAGCTGCTCGGGTGCGTCTCAGTCTCTCGTTCACTTTGGCATTTATAAGAGACTAACGTGTAACCGTAGTCAATTCGGTGCAGAAGTGATCAAAGTCGAACCTCCGGATATTGGGGATCCGTTACGCGTCTGGAGGGAACTTGATGTTGACGGTACAAGTCCTTGGTTCAGAAGTATAGGAAGGAACAAGAAAAGCATCGCTATTGATTTACGAAAACTTGAAGGCCGGGAGTGAGTACTGCGATGCCAAACCCTATGCATGTTTGATACGAAAGCAAACGAAACAGCCTGGTGAAGCAACTTGCAATTAAGAGTGACGTCATCCTCGAAAACTTCAAGCCAGGAAGTGAGTATACGCTTTTTTTTTTTTTGAAAAAATCAAAAACACAGACCTCAATCTCATGGTAGTCCCTGAAACCGTACAGCACTGGAAAAATGGGGTCTGGGTCCTGAACAACTCCACCCTCACAATCCCTCGCTCATCTTCACGCGAGTGAGCGGTTTCGGTCAGACTGGACCATGGGCACCGCGTCCAGGATACGCTTCGGTTTGTGAGGCCGAATCTGGTTTTCGCCACATAAATGGCATTCCAGATCCGCAGTCGGGCGGATTGTCGGGGCCTCCTGTCAGACCGAATATAAGTCTGGGTGATTCTGTCGCTGGATTGCATGCCGCATTTGGAACGGTAATAGCACGTTATTCTATATGCCGGTTGAGTTGTTCATGAAGCAACGTAGGTGATGGCTCTTATTTCTAGACAAAAGAACAATGGCCGGGGTTCTACTGTCGACGTGAGCATTATTGAGAGGCGCGTGACAAGGAATATTTCAAATCGTATCGCTCATATTTTGCTTTTAGTATGCTCAATCTTATGGAAGGAATCATTCCCGAATACGATCGCAAAGGAAAGGTGTGTTTATTCAGTGTGTCGATACCAAGGCCAGATTCGATTCCTATATTAGATGCGTGGCCCCTCTGGCTCTTCCGTCACCGGCATCGTACCAACAAATGCCTATGCCTGTCTACCTGACCAAACAAATCCTTCTACCCCCACCTACGTCGTCATTGGCGCAAACGGCGATACGATATACAACCGTCTCATGAAAGTGATCGATCGCCCCGACCTAATAGGTCCAGACTACCAACATAACCAGCACCGAGTTCAAAGACAGACAGAGATTGAAGACGCCATCTCAAACTGGACTAGCAAACGAACGGTAGAAGAAGTGGTGGACAGAATGAATGCGGCGGGTGTACCTGTGGGACGTGTGGCGACTGTGAAGGAGGTCGTGGAGAATGATCAGATTCGAGCGAGGGGGGCAGTGCGGGATGTTTGGGTTAAGAATGAAGAGGCGGAGAGCGGTGGGTGGGATGTGAAGATGCAGGGAACGTTCCCGATGCTGGAAGGTGTCGATCCTCAGCCGCGATGGGCAGGCCCTGAACTCGGCCAGCATACGGACGAGGTTCTAATGAGAGATCTTGGTCTCGGCACCCAGGATATCTCCAGGTTGAGGGAAGAGGGTGTGATTGGATGATGGTAGATGTATTATCACTTGTATGGTTGAAGCTGAGCGTCAATCCGCCATCCAGTTGCAGGTGGCGATCATAACTAGTTGGAGAGACTCGATTGTCCGACTTTCCATGAGAAGGTCGCCTTCCCAAATCCTCAACTACGCCGTCAAATCCACAAAAATCCTGTTGGCGCCTCCACCCCCTCATTCTCAGCAACCAACCTCAAACCCGTCCCACCATCGACGCGTTCAAAGACTTTCACACCCCCTCCATTCACACCTCCTACAATCAACCATCTATCATCTGGCCCACCCAACGCCATCCCACGCACATGCTTCAGACCCGTCCGAACCTCAGCAACGAGTTCCAGCGTCATCTCCTTCGAGGTGGCGAATATCGATATGGCGTCTCCTTCAGGCGACGGATCGTTACGGTTCGAGACGTAGACATAGGGGGTGGTGGTGGTGGTCCCGTTTGGTTTTGGGAGGAGAATCTCGGCGGCGAGCATGTCGTTTGGAAGGGGTGGAGGGTTTGATAGGGTCGGTTTTGAATCGATGAATTGGGGTTGGGCGGGTAGTGGAGGTAGACGGTGTTTGGCGAGTTAATGGGATAGGAGGCAATGCATTTCAAGGTAAGGGATGTGGTATGTACCATGGTAGGCGACATGTCGGGGACCGCTTCCTGGCTCGTATTGGACGTGACCCTCGAGTTTCCACGTTCCGTCAGGTGCTTTTTTGAAACGGCAGACACGGTCTGCACCGAGGTCGGGTACAAGAAGCTCTTGATATTCTTCGTCTTCGAGCAAAACAACTTGATGTGGGTGGGAGGTCTGTTGTCTAGCTTTGTTCGGTCCGCTCCCGGTCAGCTCGATCGTCTCAGGCGATGAGGTGAGAAAGTAAGGTGGGTTGGGCGAGACGGGTAATAACGCTATCCCACCACCCGAATACTAAAGGAGGGTGAAATTGAATACCTCATTATTGATATCAAACCGTCGGTGTGATAGATGCGTCGGAATCACACGTACGTTTGCCACGAACAATTCGTCTTTCGACGCAAGTAGGGAGCAGGGATCTCTGCCACCGCTAGTGATGTCTTCAACCACCGTCCCCTTACCATCGCCGTCATATTTCAATACGACGATCCTACCGTTTTCCTGTTCTAGCCCTGCATAGATCAAAGAGTTATCGCCTGGATAAGAAGTTATCCATGATGGATGGCGTCCAACTTTGGTTGTAGATTCAACGGTCAAGGATCCGGTAACTGGATCGAAGGATAAGAGATATATGTAGTCGGTGTATGAGGAGGCGAGGATGCGATAGACCATGGTGTGTGTATTGGCAAAAGCTCGAGTATCGTGTTTTTTAGATTAGTAAGAGGATTGTATGACTGATTGACCCGTCATTGATAATTTCACAGCAGTTGGATGCTTGTTGAATGGATGATTGTATAATTGAACCGGCAATCTACGGAGAACCGATAACCGGACTCGGTGATTTCCCCAATGCGATCTTGGGAGTGAATCCATCTGGTCACCACCAAACCACACCCTTCATCAACCCTCTACCCGTACGAACAACCTTGGCACACTTCACCGTTCCATCATCAGCAAACTCGGCTCCAACGTCCACAATACCACTTGGATGCTTAATTCTAACAAACTGGGGGCCCAAACCCGAATCCGAATCCGAACCCCGCATTCTTCCCGCTCGAGAGCGTTGCACAATGTCCCATGCAATGGTTCCTCTAATATTTGCAGCGACGCCTAGACAGAGACCGACGGTCATCGGTACAGTTTTGTGAAGCACGCCCATGGAAAGCGCGTGAGTGACGATATCTACGCCGCGTTCCATGTCGCTCTTGGCTGGATCGCTGAGCAAGGCGATTTTGGGTTGAGCTTGGGCTGAGGGGTCCAAACCCATTTGTTTGGCGCCTTGCTGCCTGATGGTTTCGAGTACCCCGCCAGTTTGGTCGAGGGCTGGCTGGTTTCCGCATAGATAGTCGTCGACTGGGAGAACACTGCTCAATTGTGCGTAGCTGATGAATACAGTAGGATTTGTCGCATCAACCAAGGAAACGTTGATTGGTTCGGGGTTTCCGGTGGGGAGAGAAATGGTGATGGAGTCGGTTGGTGAGCCGGTTGGAAGTAGTTTTCCTGTGCGTGCCCCTGCGGGGTTTACAAACTCTAGAGTTATTCGTGAAGCCATACCAGCTACGCCGGCAATAGACGCCTCGGGGATATCCAAGTCAGCAATCGCACCTGAACCATCCACGTTGTGTATAACGGGAAATGTGTTGTCTATGATTTTTTGTGTATTTGTGTTGAATGAGCGAACGGTGGCACGACCGTCGACAATGACCGGCTCGCATATCTTCTCGTCAACGGCAAATGCACCTATCATGCTTGACAGGTTTCCACAGTTTCCGGAGAGATCAATGTTACCGTCACGAATGCCGACTTGGACAAAAGTATATTCTGCTTGGATGCCCTGCAGCTTCTGCTCCTCCGAGGGTTTACCTACGACGCAGATCTTTGAGAGGCTGGAGACGCCACCGCCCATGCCGTTGAGCTGTCTTCCATAGTCGGGGTCAGGCGAACCCATAATGCCGAGGAAGATGCGGGTCCATTCAGATGCATCTGCAGGAAGGTCTGCGCGGTTTAGAAATATGCCTTTTGACGTTCCCCCACGGAGAAAGGTTGCAGGGATGGGGTTTGGTTTGTGAATAGAGTAGCTCCGAAGTGCATGGTGAAATGATCGCTGCCGAATAGTATTTGAAATCAATGACATTTGGCAGGCTGTAGCATGGCGAAGCGTTTGGTATGTTCTTTAATGTTCACTACTGTGGCTTGCAACCTGTTTCCGGCCGTGGCGTTCCGCGTTGCCGTTGAGAATTTGTCACTATTTGTCACGATCGTTGAATCTGGCCGAGTCACTCGCCGCCGATACTGCCAAAAGAGGACATGTTAATCTTGTTTCGCACTTTAATGCCATATTTAGACATAGTTCACATTTTGCGATGGAAAACGAAAAAGTTTAGCTCCCAGCTTTTATACGGCGTCGGCTCATTCAGTCGCTGCCTTTCTTTTCTCTTCCTCCTCCATTACCGGTAATTACCATCCATCCGCTCCTTTGAACCGCCAGAAACACTGGATCAATAACATTCTGGTATGGATTCACTGCCGACACACGTTTACATACTCATGGGAAAATACGAATTACGTTGATGTTCAGAGAGAGACTGTTGCGAGAACTGTCGCTAACCGAGACTCATGTCAGGCAACCCCTCTCCAAGTCCCACATCCCCCTCCGCATCGACACAAGCTAATGCAAGTGGCGCGCGTACGCAGATTATTGCTACTGTCGTGGCCGTTCTGCTTCTCGTCTTGGCTGGCTTGACTCTTTACTTTATTCTCCGCTGGAGAGGACGTCAAGGAGGGCATGATGTGGAGTCTCCATCAACTAGATCTAAAGCCGTCGACCGCAGCCACATAGCTGCTCAAATCACGCCTTATGGATCAGCGTCCAACTTGACGCCTCAATTCAGTGCGTCTTCCATCGTTTAAGTTCTTGATGGGGTGTGTGTGAACTGAGAGCCTGTTGGTTAGACCACACACCGGGATCCGACATGCGAATCGCAATCCGCAGACCAGACGGGGCATGGGAATTTGCACATCCTGGATCGCCTTTCAATCCGGCGGGAGTCAGAGAGATTGAGGTGCCGCCTCCGTCAGCTGGCACCATGTCGTCTTTTCCGCCGACACCCGTGACTCCGGAGATGCCCAAGTCGCCAGCTGAGATGATGAAAGAGCGCGAGTCAAACGCGGCGAGATTGATTAGGAAAGGTTATGATTATAGGGAGTTTGATGTTGATACGCCTCCTCCGGCGTATGGACAAGCGCCTGGGTACCTCGATCATACGAAGGACAATTCGTGAGTCTGAACAGCCCTAGGCTGAGTCGCGATCCGTGATGAATTTGCGTTGACAGTCCTCAGACAATGACCGCTACATGATGCAATTGGCTTTATTCTTTGTATGACCATCGCACGCCACTTCTTTCATCACTTGATAGGACAGATCTTTTTGCATGTTGAGTCTGGTTTAATGCTTCTTCCTTTCGAGTCGTTCCCTCAGTTTTTGTGTTATCTAATACCTCTTGGACATTCTTTTGGTCAATGCATAGCTGACGTTTTCATCATGTCTATATTAATGACTGTGCTCCATGTCCTGTAATTGGACATGCTGGCTCACATGCACTTTAGCTCTTCATGTTACTATCTCATTGTAAGCTGCTAGATAATGTTGCGTTAGCTAGCAAAACCTCATGCATAAAAATCAAATCATCATGGAAACATTTGTTTGCAAGAAAAAAGTCAGCTATTGTATTACATGTCAGACCAAAGTTATAGATGATACACGAACGGCCCAAAGATTGCAGCAAGAGTTCAGGAGTGCCCATTACCTTTCTTTGTATCCCCTTTCTTCTGCTCTGTAGAAGGAAGACACAAGCCGTCAACCAACAAACATCTGGCAAGAGTGTCCGGCACAAACCTGAATTTTTGTCACCTTTGGGCGTCTCCCCTTCCTTCTTGTCTTTCTCACGGTTTTGCTGGGGCTTGAAATAAGAGCCTACCAATTTTTGCAACGCGTTCGTTTCGAATTGGTTTACTTGCCGCACACTGGCTTGTGACGCGAGGACCTTCTCTCTGACAGAGAAGATCATAACGGAAGTCGTAGTGCCGAGCAATTCTATTTCCGATACAGTGAGTATCTGGGGGCGGGCGCAGAGTGCCGCATAATGAGGGTGAACGATGTCTTCTGGAACTTGATATTTTTGATACAACCCAATTCGTTCGACAAGGGGGACGGTTAACTCCTCGAGTGCGTGGATAGCGAGGGATTTGATTTCTGGGAAAATCCAGCGGTGTGCGAGGTCCAGGATGATAATCCAGTGTTCAACTGTGGTGCTGCGTGAATAGTGTCTTTGGGAATTGACGAATAATAAGCGTCTGTTTTTAGAGATGAGAGTTGAAACTTACGGGTCATAGAAAACCCAGAGAAACCGTGCAAAGTCCTCTGGTGAGGTGTTTTCGACGACGAGAGCATTTGAAGGTGAGGTTCCCTTGCGACCTCCCCCAGGAGTCGCGGGGACAGAGAGGGAGTCGCGAAATTTGGACGATTCGCGAGTAAAAAAGTAGGAGTGTATTCTGAAATGTACATTCCCTACCTGAGGTGGTCACGTCAGAAGGAGTTGCATGCAATAAACATATTGATACCTACTAAGAGATGAAGATCACCGGTGGGGATGTTATATATTGGGTGATCGGATAGCGAGTTCAGATCGTTCTGAGTGCGACTGGGTGGGGCCATATTGGTTATAGAGGGCGACTGCTGGTGAACGATGAAGCTGTAGAACAGACGCTTTTATCTGTCCCGGTATATACACGTGTCTTCATAGACACTATTGTGGTGTACCATTCTCGACGTCGAGAGGCGCGAAGAACGAGTCTCTTTCGGATATGAGTACTCTCTGACACGACACGAGTCAAGACATCGACAGATAAGGCAGGTTCTTTACCGTTTAAGGTGAGTAAAAGCTGTTTGTCGTCCAGGATGTGGAAGTGTAAGGACCGAAATGGGAAATGACCGAGAGCAGGTGGAAAGAGGCAACGATTCTCCGCTTCTGCCATTGTCATCTGGAATAAAATGAGGCGCAACTCATCTCGCATCGTAACCCGTATCCTGTTTGAAAAAGCCCTAGAGCCCGTACTTCACCCTCGTGCATTGTGGTATTCCATGTATAGTATTCCTTTTAACGACGCTTCTTCCTGCAATGATC
Source organism: Amanita inopinata Kibby_2008 (assembly GCA_001691775.3). NCBI lineage: Eukaryota > Fungi > Basidiomycota > Agaricomycetes > Agaricales > Amanitaceae > Amanita > Amanita inopinata. The sequence goes on along the minus strand of JNHW02000059.1, from coordinate 12,461 downwards.
CTCAGAACATGCAGCAATCAAGAGAAAAAGTCTATCCTCGTTGAAGCTTGGCTTGTCCCAAAAGAGAAATTGCAGTCTAGAGACCGTGATTTCCCACGGTTAGATTATCTGCGCAATCTGATTTTTTCTGGAAAGTCAAGAGTGACGCGGTGCTGAATTTCACCACTTCAGCAAATCCATCCAAAAACCACATTTGCGAGAATCAAAGCAAAGGAGGAGGCGGCCACAGGCGCCATGAGTAAGTCTGAAATTGAATCGTGGATTTCTTCAACCACTGGTGCGGGCGCGGATGGCGAGGAAGGGGCGAGCGGTTCCTGGAGTAGAACCCTCGTGCCGCAGGATTGGTCAAAGGCACTCAGTCACGCGCGGACTGTGCTTCTGGTGGGCAAAACGAAGACTCGGGTACAGTTCTTGCAGGATGAGCTGTTGTCGTTTGCAAAACATGGCGGTATGCACACGTTGGCGGTTTTCGATGCGTCGTTGATTGCGGGGATAATGTAATGTTCCAGATATGACGTTGTCGCAAACGTTGGATGTGTTCAAGCTGCTTACTTTGACGTATCCTCGGTATAACGACTCGGGCTCGAGGGAGGCTGTGGAAGCTGTGGGGATGGAATTAATCCGACGCGATGAATTGCGGGAAACCCCAAAGGGAGCTCAGGATGAGACAAAGTTGGGTGTTGCAGAGCAGATAATTGGGTGGTTGTCAGTGGAAGTAGGTCGGGTGGCCAAACGAGGATCGTCAAGGTAAAGGACAACCATTCAAGTCACTGCATATGCTTAATCAAATCATCACGTAGTTCATATGCTGCCGCAGATATGTTCGTACTTCTCAGCTGGTCTTGCGGCATCTACACTATATGCGCACAATCCGATCCTAACTTCGCATCCTCGAATCCTTGGCGCTCTCTGGTTTCTTCCATGGCTGCTTTGATCGATGCAATACTGGGTTCAGAGAAAGCTAAACCTTCTTTGCAGAAAGGAGCGTTAATTCGCCTGCGGCGGGCTCTGCGTTCGGTATTTGATCATCTGATGCATGTATGTGGATTGACTGTTGACGGAGGACCTTAGGCAGGAAATGATGTTCCTACGCTGATTGGATCTCTGGTCGCTCAAACAAAATCCCATGCGACACCACTGCAGCTGATATGCCTAATCGATATCTGCGTCAGCGTACTCATTCGCCTAAAACATGTAAGCCAGGCGCCAGTTGAACGGTTGTCGCAGGGGCTCAAGGTATGATATTTTCGCAATCTGGTTCATCCACAGGTCCGCTAAAAGTAACAGAATGATTTGTTGACGTTGTATATAAACACCGTCCTTCTCTCCAGGGCCTCAATTTCACCCCACGTCACGGTCTGTTTCCGCTGGTGGCCATGGGGACTATGTGCTCACTATATTCTTTGTAGAGTGCATTGCGTGACTTTATCTCTACATTCGTAACGCCTGACGATCTGACGAAAACTGTCTTGCCTACTGTTGAGAAAGCACTATTGCGATCTCCAGAACATTCTCTCCCTGGTCAGTACAGTGCTATGGTATTTCCATATGAACGTCTTTTCATGTAACGTTCAGTGATAATCCAGTTTTTCACCGCATATGGTCACCCATTGGATACGGATACATTCCGACGCCTGGTAACACAAGTCGTTAACAGCTCCAAATCGAGCAATGTGACAGTTCGGTCCAATTCAGTCCAGGTGTTCAAAGCCATTGTGTCAAAAATCGATGCGTCGGATCCAAACAGCCTTTTACCAGTAGCTGTGACAGAGCTGCTTAGTCTGCCCAAAGCAGGAAAGTCTGCAGGTCCCGACCACAGAGTAGCATTGTACTCAATGCTCAGTTATATCACACCAAAGCCAAATCTCTCAGCAGAGTTAATTCAGACGGTAACACCACTTTTGGCCAAGGACGCCCAGACAAATGAGCAGGCGACAACAGTTCTTGCGTTTGTGTTGGCGCCTCACGTGGCGATGCTCCTGCAGCCTAGCACTGAAGCGCCATTACCAACTGAGACAACTAGCCTGATTGCAAAGGAAATGAATAACGCAAAGTCAGGAATCAAGCGTGCATTTTGTACTTTGGCGGGTTCCGTCTTATTAGAAGGTGACGTCATCTTAACAACGGAAAAGGGCATATCCTTTGCCAAAAGTCTCTTGCCCTCTTTCGAGGCATGTTTGAAGACGGCTTCGTCAACTGCGCTGACGGCAAGTGGCGGACCATTGGAGGGTTACATCGCTATTTCTGTTCTTCTCGGTCCATTCGCTCGCTCAGGGAAGTTTGGTGAGCTCGTCTGCTGGCGGTTGTTGTACGATGTCTACGAGTAACGCTTACCGTCAAACTGGATATAGACGATGCTATTACCGGCAACTCGATTATTCATTCGATAACTGCAATTTCCGTAAAACCGTCTTTTCTACTTTGGGATAAGGTCTATCAGAAAGTGACAGACCGTGAAGACGAGAAGTGGTTTTTGAGAGCATGCGATGCCGCACTTCAGTGCTTCAAGAGTGAACTGGCGAAGAATGAGTTGTTGCGGTAAACTTTTGCGTTGTTTATTGCAGGCGACAGAATGGGTTGACGAAAGTCATACTGTAGAACGCAACTCGGACTGGCTCTAATTCATTTGGCCGTGGATAGTAATTCTCCCGAAACTAGAAGGGACGTTCAAATGGCCCTAGCCGCCTCGGCCACTAAACTGCCAAAACCCACGAATGACATCATTCGGGAAGGTTTGACGATATATCTGTCCCGTCCTGCGACTGTGCCCAAGACAACTGCGCCATCTGCAGACGACCAGGTGCCCGCGCCAGTGAACAAGCAGGGGCGTTTTTCAGGCCTGCTCCTCAGCGTTGTATCGTTCAACGATGATGTTGAGAATGCTATCCGCGAAGATGTCGTGACGCAATATGTTGACTTGGCTCATCATCCTGCCGTCTGTCAGTTCGTCTCCGTGTGGCTTTGTTATTGCTTGATTAAAGTTCCTTTCTTCAGGTGGCGACTTGCGGCAGACCTGGATTGACCTGTGCCAGAAGGCTGGTACTGATCCACGACGACTTGTTGGGAGGAAACTCGAAACGTTATTAAAGTTAATCCTTTCTGCTTCCACGATTGATTCCAAGGCAAGTCTTCTCATATCGCGCTGGCATTCACCGAGTTTATATTGGTGCAGAACGGATTCCAAGAGGCGAGTTACAATGCTGTCAAGACATTAGCGTTCGTATCTCCAGAGACTGTGTTACCGAGGATATATGAGCAACTGTGCGCCGACCTTGATCCTGCTCTCGTCAATGATTTGACGAATACGGATCTTGGGATATGGAAAACACCAGAGGGGACCACTTATGTCGACGGTGAATTCGACCGCAGGTATTTGTTACCAATATCTAACACATTTCTTAGTATTGTCGGGAAAATCCGATGCCCGGCCAACAAAAGGCAAAGATGCTGAGATAGCCAAATGGGAAGAAGACCTACGACGATCTTTAGCGAGCAAGAAGGCACCTGGGGCAGCGACCTTGACTAAACAACAACAGGCGCTTGTACAGGCACAGCTTGAGAAAGAAGCAAAAATACGACAGCGCGTGGTTTCCATCAAAGCTAACCTTGATCGCGGGTTGAATTTCGTCCGAAGCCTTGTGTCTGCCAGTGTCAAAGAATTTGGGTCATATATCTCTCCCATCGCCTCCTTACTTGCCGGTGGGGCTCTTAGGCGAGGTTCACCATTGGTAGGCGAAAGTGCATTTGAGACATATCTGGTGAGTACACGGCTTGCGATGACGGTTTGCATGGGTAACATAAGGTAGTTCCTAGCTTCGTCTAGTTCGGAGAGATTGACTACGTTCCGCAAGTGGATTGGCGTGGCGACGCTCCGAAGTCTAAGCATCGAGGTTGTCCCCGATGAGCTACAGGCCGAGCCGTTGAACAGTAAGTGGTTTTACGCTTTGTGGAAGTACCCAGATGAAGCTGATATCGGTGTCTGATATTAGGTTTGGTGGTTCGGGTGTTGTACCGTCTCCGGTTTTTGTCTGAGCAAGCGACTTTTGACGGTGCAACTTTCTCGTATGCGTATCCTTTGCTGAGCCAAGTGCTTAAACAAGGGGGTACTTCTGCAACGGATGAAGACGAAGCTCTTGAGCAAGTTACATTGGCTCTTAACATCGTCAAGTTCCATTGCGGACAATGTGAGTCTGTTCCTTACTTTACATTAGCGGGTGATGAAAGATGATTGTTGCCAGTTGGTGATATTACCTACCCCCGAGTTCAAGTGATGGAAGACCTTCTCTACGCGCTCCGTTCGCAACCCGGGCTCAGTAAGGACGCATCTTCGGCATTGATCGATATGGGAGAAGCTGTGTCTGCTACGGCTACTCGAGATGATTCGGGAGTTTTGCTACGTGGACTACTCGTTCAGGAACCCCATGCACGGAATGCTTGTTTGCAAACACTTCAGGTGAGAGCATGTCCATCGATTCTCGTGTGTAAATGTTGACTAACCGTAATAATTCTCCAGCCTTTCGATTTGACAGATTTGGACTGGTCTCCTGAGATATGGTTAGCATGCCATGACGATGATGAGCAGAATGCCCGGCTTGCTCAACACGTTTGGGAGGACAATGGACTGGATGTGCCAGAGAGCTTCCTTGATCAACTACTGACCTACCTAGGTAACATGCGCTTTTTCAGTTTCACTCTTTTGCTGAAAAACTAGCCAGGCCATGACAATGCATTTGTACGATCTAGTTCCACCGCTGCCATTGCGGCTGCTGTCGTCCAGTGGCCACAAATGATAGAGAAGACAATAGGTATCTTGAAGGAGTATTACCGAGAGAAGGTAGGTTTTTGGACTATAATGGGACAGACGTCTTTTAACCACTCCCAGTCGAAAATTCTGGCACCGGAATACGACGAATACGTATGTGACTCAGCTTCATTTTTATTTGTAGTCCTTGTGTTCACTTCAATGCAGGGAATGGTAATAGCTCAGAGCCTCGACCGAGTCGATCCCTGGCCTGCTAGATTGGCATCAGCTCGTGCTTTTGAACTACTTGCACCATCGTTTGTGGATCTCGAGGTTGAACCATTCATCAAGTTCCTGATAGACGACAAAGCACTTGGCGACAAGGAGGCTGAAGTCCGTCGCGGAATGCTCACAGCTGGAACGACTGTGATCGATCTTCATGGCCCAAGGCATTTACCGAGTCTAATATCCATCTTCGAGAAGCATCTTTCCAAACCTAGTCCAGCGACTGAGACTGACGATCAGATTAAAGAAGCTGTTGTTATCCTGTTTGGACGCCTTGCGCGTCACCTAAACTCCCAGGACAAACGATTGCCGGATATTATGAACAGATTGGTTGACGCACTGAAGACACCCGCTGAACAAGTGCAGATTGCTGTTTCTGACTGTTTGTCTCCGCTAGTTACACTTATTCCCAAACATCGACTGGAAAAACTTGTGGAGGACTTGTTTGAAGAGCTCTTTGACGCCCCCAAATATGCTACCCGTCGTGGTTCCGCGTATGGTCTCGCTGGCGTGATCAAGGGTGCTGGCATCTCTGGGATGAAAGAATTTGCCGTTATGCTTCGTCTGCGGACGGGAATGGAAGAAAAGAAACGTTATGAGCCCAGACAGGGAGTTATGTTTGCATTCGAGACGTTGTCGAATACACTTGGCCGTTTATTCGAGCCGTACATAACCTCTGCACTTCCAATGCTTTTGACATCGTTTGGGGACGCCTCAGCCGAAGTACGGGAAGTCAGCCAGGATGCCGCGCGGGTGATTATGGGCAATCTTTCCGGATACGGTGTCAAGCTTATTCTCCCTACGTTGTTGGAAGGACTCGACGACAAACAATGGCGATCGAAGAAAGGGTCAATTGAGTTGCTTGGAATGATGGCGTACTGTTCTCCCCGTCAACTGTCTCTGTCACTGCCTATTATCATCCCTCGGCTTACTGGTGTTCTCACTGATTCTCATGCGCAAGTCCGAACTGCAGCCAACAAAAGTTTGAAGATGTTTGGTGAAGTCATTAGCAATCCGGAAATCCAAGCTGTTGTTCCTGTACTTCTCAAAGCACTGGTTGACCCTGCCAAGACACCTAATGCTCTGACATCTCTTCTGAAGACGTCGTTTGCTCATTACATCGACCACTCATCCCTTGCATTGGTAACCATAATTCTCATCCATTTTGCGAACATCTAATGATTGGCGTGTAGCTCGTTCCAATACTAGAACGTGGTCTCCGTGAACGAGGCGCAGATACGAAGAAGAAAGCGGCCCAAATTGTCGGCAATCTCGCGTCTTTGACGGATTCAAAAGATTTCGTACCCTATCTCTCACAGTTGTTGCCGCTCGTTCACCGCGTCCTAGTTGATCCTGTACCCGAGGCTAGAGCGACGGCTGCCAAGGCATTGGGTACCCTTGTTGAACGACTGGGCGAAATTCATTTCCCTGAACTTGTACCTGGTTTGATTCGCGTACTGAAGACCGATACATCGGGAGTGGACCGGCAGGGAGCCGCACAAGGTCTTAGTGAAGTTCTGTCGGGTCTTGGAATGGAGAGACTTGAAGGGCTGTTACCAGACATCATTGCAAATGCTCAGTCTCCTCGGGCAACAATCAGAGAAGGCTTCATGTCCTTGCTTGTATACTTGCCAGCTACCTTCGGTATGCGGTTCCAGCCTCATCTGCCGAGAATTATCAGCCCAATTCTCAGTGGCCTTTCGGATACTGAGGAATACGTTCGAGAGGCAGCTATGCGAGCCGGGCGGATGATTGTCACTAATTACTCTAGCAAGGCGATTGACTTGTTGCTGCCCGAACTCGAGCGAGGCATGTTTGATCCGGGTTGGCGCATTCGCGTATGGTACACCCTTATCGGCCTTGTTTATGCGCTGACAACAGTGCTTTGTAGCAATCGTCTATTACGCTTGTTGGCGAACTTTTGTTCAAGGTCTCAGGTATATCCGGAAAGGTCGCAGAGGTCGAAGAAGAGGAGGAAATGCCAGCAGAGGTTGCAGCAGCTGAATCGTCTCGCAAGGCGCTGGTGGAAGCACTTGGTGTTGAACGTCGTGATCGGGTTCTAGCTGCCTTGTACCTTGTTCGGCAAGATAGTGTTGCTGTCGTCCGTCAGTCTTCGGTCCAGATCTGGAAAGTTCTGGTCAGCAATACGCCAAGGACAGGTAAAATTTCGTTCATTTTTCAGATGAACATATAATGTATTTCCGTAGTGCGCGAACTATTGCCCGAGCTGGTCAACAAAATCATATACCTTGTGTCGGGTGATGAACCAGACCAGCAAGAGGTAACTGCATCAAATTGATGTTTCTACCTTGCTTAACTCTGTTTAGACGGCTAGCAGAACAATCACAGAGCTCTCTCGCAAATTTGGCGAAAGGGTTCTTGGTGAGATAGTCACCATTATGAAGGCCAAGTCAACATCTTCCGACCCACGGGCAAGAGAAGGTGTTTGCTTGTCTATCAGTGAGATAATGTACGTGAAACGTATATCTGTGCCGATGCATTCCTATGGTCTCATGATTCTCTCTTTTATAGCATGAGTGCCACTGAAGGGCAGAGGGAGGACCATGAGGACGAGATTATAGCGATGGTCCGAGTATCACTTGTTGATGATGAGGCGAACGTTCGTGCTGCGGCTGCCAAAGCATTCGATGCCCTGCAACAGCAAGTGGGTGCTAAAGCGATCGATCAAACAATACCAACGTTATTGGAAGCCCTACGACAACCTGGAAAGAGCTCAGGAACAGCACTGCAGGCTTTGAAGGAGGTCATGAGCGTAAGTTATAAGATGTATTAGAACGATGATTTTGCGTGCTAATTGCATATCATCTAGGTACGGGCTTCAACAGTTTTCCCAGTCTTGATACCAACTTTGACTGCTATTCCGATGACTATCTTCAATGCTCGTGCTTTGGCTTCCCTCGTAACTGTGGCTGGAAATGCCTTGAGTCGACGTTTGAATGTTATTCTCACTGCGCTTGTCAAAGTTTCCGAAGAGGGCAATGACGAAGAACTTGAATCGGCTGTGAATGAAGCTCTTCGCGCGTCACTGTCCTCTGTCAGTGACGAGGAAGGTCTCCACAGTCTAATGATGTTGTTAATCGGCTGGTGGGTGGCTTTCGCTGAACCGTGTCTGAACAGTATTTGATCAGATATTATAGGGCTAAGAGCGACACGCCACGCCGCCGCGTCAGCGCCTGCAATTTATTTACCGTCTTCTGCCAAGAGTCCGAGCTTGATGCATCTTTGTACCGAGTTGATTGGATCAGGCAACTCATCTCGATGCTCGAGGATCGAGAAAAATCCGTGCACACTGCAGCATGGGAAGCTTTGGATGCTTTCGTAAAGTCACTACCCAAAGATGAATTGGAACCCCTCGTTGTGCCTTTACGGCGTAGCATTGAGTCAACAGGACCTCCTGGTGTCATTGTACCTGGCTTCAGTTTACCCAAAGGCGTTACCCCCATGGTACCCATTATTATCGCAGGCCTTACAACTGGAAACAACGAACAGAGAGAAAACGCCGCATATGCAATCGGTGATCTTGTTGAGCGAACGGAAGAGACTGCAATTAAACCATCTGTCGTTCCTTTCACTGGCCCTCTCATCCGTGTTGCGACGCAAGCAACGACATATCCACCAGCCGTGAAGACCGCCATCCTGAGTGCACTGACATCCATGTTGGAGCGAATACCCATGTTTGTGAAGCCATTCTTTCCACAATTGCAGCGCACTTTCGTGAAAAGCGCGAGCGATCCTGCTAGCACCTCCGCGCGCAAGAAGGCTGCAGTGGCATTAGGTGTGCTGATGAAGAGTCAAGCCCGCGTTGATCCAGTCGTCACGGAATTGATTAACACAGCAAAGGCGAGCGAGGACGCCATTGCCGGTAGCTTGGTGCTGGCGCTGGCGAATGTAGTATATAATGCATCCCAAAACATCGGAGACAAAGCGAAGGAAGCTTGTGTCGAATTCATCGCGGACGCTTTCCGCGAGGACCACGAAGGTAACATAGTTTCCAGCTTATAGCTGACAAAGTTAATCACATTTGTTTGCAGAGACGTATTACCAGCCTCTAGGTTCCTTGATATCTGCAATGACTCCATTCCATGAACTTCTTCGACCTGTCATCGAGTGAGTGACTCGGTGTTCCTTATTAATGCATTAAACTGGAACGACCGTGACCTTGATTGCAGGTCCAATTTGGTGGTCGGGACCCCAATAAATCTAGCATCTTCACAAGTCATACTCACAATCCTATCACCCGATGAATATTTCATCATCGGTGATGATACTCAGAATGTGTTCCAAAAACTGTCACTGCTCCGTGCTGTTGCACAAAAAGTGCTTCAGAGTATTGGCAATGATAGACCTTTCATTGCACGGCCAGCACGAGAAGCAAGAGACCTGTTGAAAAATATAGATGACGATAGTCTTCAAGGGTTGTTTTAGTTGCGCGTTTTTGTCCATAGCTACCTCATTGCAATATAAATCATACATCTATCCATCGTCAATCGCTCGGAGGGCGTTAAATTGGGAAGGAATTCCAGTCTCTTGTCTCCTCGCCATGTCTGCTATCTACCAATGCGGTTGATTAGGAACGTACCGTGTATATGCATACCAGTCTCGTAACGCTGCTAGTCATTCAGATGCCATTCGTCCTGGCAAAGGACCAAGTCAATTGGCTTCCTGCACAAGTCCCTCTGTGTTTGAATCTCCGATGCTTCATTCATACTCCGAACATAAGGGCATTTACGTAAACAATCTTCCAGTTTCTGACCCAAGTCAAGGACGCTTTCCGATGGACCCGTTCGAAGTGCGAATGCAATTTCTTGCACTCTTACGACGTTTGAATGCGTAAGTCAATAAATAAATGAATCCTATCTATGCACAAATGCCCATTCAAAAACTCTAGCACAGCTCACAACAGTCGATCCAAAAAGTCGTCGGCTTTGCCGTGAAATATTTTCCTCCATGCGGAGAAGACCTATGGGACTGTGTCGTCGAAGAATGCCAAAAGGTACGGGTATGAGAGCTATGGACTGTTTCTAGTTTCTTGGTTAAACGTCAGGCCAGGGGTCAATAAATTCTCGCATCAACATCCTCTACTTTCTCGATTCGCTTTGTGAAGCGTGCCTGTTGGTCAAATCGCATTCACATTCCATAGGCCCGGATGGAGGCTCCAAAGCTAACGCTGGGCTCTACGTTGATTATCTCGCGCGCGATCTTGAGAAAATTGTTGATAACGTGGTACCAGTGGGGAGACAGGGCCTTCCAAACCTTGTCAGCACGAAACAGGTGCGTTCTCCGACTGCCTGATCCAAAACTTCGGGCGCATGTACTCATGGTTATGTTACTTTATTCATTTTTGGTGCAGATACTTGAGAGTTGGCGGAGCAAGCGCGTAATTGAGCCTCACAAAATTGATGAGGTTATCTCACTGCTGGATGAGCGCAATGCCTCTGTGGACTCTCAGCAACAACAAAACCAGCACTCCCACACAGCAGCTTTATCCCGAAATGACGTGTTCAAACGTATTGAAGAGGATCGGGAACGACATAAGAGGCTGCGCGAACGTCGATGGGTACAGCCCATTTCACACAATGTTTCCTCCCACCTCTCTTCGACGCTTGCGTCATTTCTACCGCTGACAGATGTAGTAGAGGGGGACGAAGAGTTTGCCATTGACATCGAATTTGAGAATGAATGGGAGACGATGAGTGATTGGAATGAGGATGATGACGAAGCTGCTGCCGAAGAGACAGAGCTATGTTTCCCTGCAGAAGGGGAAGGACCCATGGATCTTTCCTGATTGTACTTGTATACTTTGTCTGCTTGTCATTTTTTGTGAGATATAACAAAGACTTTGCCCCAGTACCATATGCTACACATTATAGAAATGTTCTTGGAAAAGAGCGAATCAAAAGTCATTGAAAGAGATCACTATACTTTCCATTTTATAAATTCTGGTACGACCACTAATCTGCAAACATACGTAAGGCCCGTTTATCATCGTTCAATCAAGAAAAGATACTTACTCGAAGTTTGGTGTAGTACTCCAGCCAGCGACGTGAGAGTTGATTTACACGCTATGACAGACTTATGTCATCAGGACAACATCATCATGCCCTCCACGAAACGTTCAAACTCGTACCCGTGTGTAGAGAAAAACCTGTCGTGCAGCCCCCATCTCAATTTGCCATTCATCAGGATCCATACTATGCAAGATCTCTAGCAGTTCACACGATTTGTCACATTGCGTCAAGGTTTGAGCCCAAAACATATCAGGGATAACCTCCCACTGATGTGTTTTCCTAAGATTATCATTAGCGGGTGCGTAAGCCGAGATTCATTGGAGATAACTCACCTTTGACCATTCTTTAGCCACCCCGACTTGAGTGTAAGACATGTGATCGTTAATTCCGAGGCGTCCCAAAGATTCTTGAAAGGGGAAGGTGGCATAAAGAGGTGGTAAGGAAAAGGTTCGTTTACCAGGTACAGCGTCTCATTGCCCTGTGTGTAAACGTTTATGAAAGGATATAATGCGAAGCAGCGTTCTTGGAGTTCTTTTTTCTCGATTCCCAAGATGGATTGAAATAGAGAGTCATTCGGCTTGACCTCAGCTTTCACTGCAAACTGGTTAATCCTAACCATCGTCAGACAGAATGTCGTCTTGTCTTCTGCGCAAACTGTACGAATGATCCACATATACATCACATCCAAATGATTGACCCGTACTACTCGCTGAAGCTTTTGCACTGCCCAGTTCTTTTCGCCCTGAAGCCTGTAAATGTTTTCTGTTGATCGAAGTATCAACTTGAGCACGATGATGCTGGCCATGAGGTGAAATTGCTTTGTATACGTCAGCCGTGATATTAGTATGTCGCTGAAGTTTTTATTAGGCCACGGTCTTCTGCTCTTAGGAACGTTATGCCGTGATGCGATAGCATCGAGCGTTGCTGGAACGAGCTCAGATAGAAAGTGTGCAGAGACACTATCTTCTGGGATCTTTTCCATCTGTAGCGGAATGCACATTGAACCAGAGAACACAATACCCTCGAATGCCTTGATCACGTCTTTAGCCAAGGGCAACTCTAATCGGGTCATATTTTGAGTTGCGTGACGCAATAGGTACTCAACATTGCCGAGCATGTTGTATTCCCTATTAGTTCAGTAAGTAATTCCAGGGCTTCTCGAACTTTTTTTTTAAACAATTACATAGCTACGGGAAGTGCTTGAAGGCATTTTATCGCCAAAACCTTTCTTTGTCGGACCAGGTCTGTCGCGAATTAGTGATGTCCCGGCCTGGCCCAAAAGCCGTGAGCCAGGCCAAGCCGGGCCCGCAAGGCCAGGCCAAAGCCAAGCCATGAATGCGGCTTAGAGTGGCTCACGGCCTGGCCTTCATCTTTCCGAAGCCGTGAGCCAGCGGCCTGAGCCACGG
>JNHW02000058.1:0-72667 GCA_001691775.3 Amanita inopinata Kibby_2008 | reverse complement strand
TGGACCAGCATGTCAAAAAGGAAAAAACATATTACCACGAGTCTGAGCATAGGACAGCACATGAGGAGCGCAAAAAAAAAAAAAAAACAATCCAAATCCATGAAACCCAAGCACACTCGATCAAATCTAAGCCTATCACAGGAGGGATGGAGCTTTATTATGTCACTCCAACCCCGACAATGGTCGATTCCCGAGTGGAAGAGTGGAAGGTCCGAGCCACACAAACAAACAAACCCGGCAATTCACTGCACCAGCGCCCCTACGCCCTTTCGCAGACCGTTGTCGGACTTCCATGCAGCATGTCCGAGGCTGAGAGACTGGTGATAGGGATAGTCCGTTGCCAATGGTTGGGGATGGTGAATGTACGGCGATGCCGAGTGTGACTGGGTAGAGTGTCTCTCTTCCCGTCTGATCAAACGCTCATCCTGGATGGGAGCCAGTGTTGGCGGAGGAGAGTCCACAAAGCGACCGTTATGAATTCCCATAGCGGCGGCGGCGGCGGCGGCAGAAGAGGACTGCGTGGCTTGAGGAGTGGCATGATGATACGCATTTGCTGGGTGCAGCAAATGACTGGTTAGCCCCATGTGTGCATTTCCATTTTGCTCATTACCACTCATGAGCCCGTTTCCATGATACGAATGCCCATCATCGTGGAACACGGGGTAGGTTGGAGTGGGAGGGCCCGACGTGTGAGACGACACAGAGTGAGAGGAAGCTGGAGAGGGTGGGCCACCACTGGGAGGCTGAGTCTGAGAATAGGATTGCGGATGTGAGATGTGAGAAATGGAATGACGAGAGGCGATTCCAGAAATAGACGTGTCGGTATTATGCCGGGAACTGTGGATAATGGGTGACGTTGAGCTGAGATGCGACAAGCTGTGATTATTAAAGCTTCCATGCGCATTGGAGTATGAAGAGAAGGAGCCTGCAGAGTGGGAGGCAGAATGGAGGGGAGTCGTGTGCACATAAGTGAAGCCAGCCCCCTGCGACTGTTCCTGGTAGGTTGACGTACCACTACGATAGGATTGAGATTGAGAACCAGGCATAGGCATAGAATGGGAAGCCATAGGCATCAGGTGGTGATTGATGGGAGAGTATGAAGTTTCCGGGGAGGAGGAAGAGCGGCTAGAGGCAGGATCAGTCAGATGCAATGTCGCCGGAAGAGTGGCATGAGCCAATGGCGGCGGAGTGTTTGGTGGCGGCGAATGAGGGGAGTAGATGCGCGCCGGCTCCAAAGCGGGAGGCGTCATAGGTGGCTGAGAGGAGGGAGACTCTGAGCTTGATACCGAACTGCGCTTGGATGGAGTCGAAGTGTTCATGGCACGGGCGATAGCCGAGCGGGTTGAACTCCTGCGAGATCCGGGCGAGAGGTGGATGCGATAGCTGGTTGGTCGGCGCGATCAGCCATCATCATCATCATCATCGCATTTGGGTAGAGGATGACTTACTGCTGCTGCAAATTATCTTGACGCGAGCACCGTGTTTCGCAACCGGGGAAGGGACACTTGTGGTTCCTTTCACCGGTGTGAACTCTGGAGTGGCGGGCTAGATGGCCGCTTGTGGTAAACGCACGCTCACATGTCGGACATACGTGTTTTTTTTTCGGTACAGAAGAAGAGGAAGACTGGAGAGATTGGTGTTGCTGAGATGACGGCTGCTGCTGCTGCTGTTGCTGTTGGTGGTGGTGAGAGGGCTGGGTGGCAGAGACGTCGGTAGAGTAGGGAGCATTCGTGAATTGCGAATGGTAAAACTGGCTGCTAAGAGGTTTTGACTCTGCTCGAGGCATGGCTGGAAGGGTTCTGCGAGGGTTGAGAGCTAGGGACCTTGGAAGGAGTACAACAAATATAGGGCTTATTAGGTTCTTGGCGAGGGGGTACGTAAAATGAGGACATGTGAATCATATCTGGATTGAGGACCAGACGAATCTGAGAAATCTCTAGCTGATCTCTTCCTTTCCACTTGCGGCGCAAATCCGTACGCTTCGAAATGCCCCATTTTAGACACGTGGCCTGAGGCACACGTAAATCAATTCTTGTTCGTTTTTCCCTTTTTATTCTTCCCCGTTTGGTTGCTTTGCGGCGGTTACCTCAACAACTCCGATCACTCTGCGCTAGTCCTCTTTTCAGTCGGAACCGATTCACTCTCCAATCCCCGCACAAATCGGAGATTCTACTGCTGCCCACTTCATCGCCTCCCAGTCCGACACACCACCACCAGCTCAGTGGCATTTCATCCGACTCGACTCTTGCAACACGTTCAAAACCGATCCATCAACCTGCCAATGCTTTGTTTGTGCCATCAGTCCAACGTTGCAATCTTGAAGCAATGATGCTTCGTCCGACTCGGCAAACCCATCCTCATCCAATGCCCAACATCGAAGCAAGTCGACACAGGGGATATCTCATGGGAAAAAAAAACTCATCACCTATTCCCACTGAGAGCTGTTTGGCACCTTGCCGTTTCGTCTCCAATCAGGTGACTCGGCAAAGGCACAAATATAACAGATACAAATTCGGCTAATCCCGGCCTGCCACTCAAGTGACAGAGAGAGACGGCACAGACAACGGAGCAGGTCATAGCCAAGGCAAGTCTCTGCGAGTAAAAAAACAACGTCTTGTGACACGTTGAAGCACCACGTTTCATCCTCAATATCGCCGCTTTACATGTCGTTTAGCGGTGGGCGCTTGAGCCAAAGAAGCGCATCATTCATTGCCCACTTGCGTAAATATCTAGAATGTCTTTTTTTTTCGCGCTAGTTGCTAGAATAGACTTGAAACACGACGACGACGACGACCCAATCTTCTTCCTCCCCCAACGGACCAACAGCTCTTCGGAACCTTGAGCCGCATCTAAACTGTCAATTATTTTATTGACTATTACAGCACCGATATGTCAACTTCCATCGGTGGTGCAGATACGGCGGCCGATGGACCAAAAAAAACGAGGTCCACAAAAAAAGACGTCGCGCCGTCACCACCGTGCCTTTTTTTCCGCTCCATTTACTTTTTTAGTGGTCTAAACCATCATTCAACGTTCCAAGTAATCTTCCTTTAGCGACGTACCATTTACTGAATTGATTGACACTATTACACCAGTCCTTCACGTAATGCAGTAACTCTGTGCTACCACACTGTGACGAAATCAATAAAGTAACCGCATCAAGGCGTGCATGCAGAGGGGAAACAGATGAAGGTGAGAGAGTGAGTGAGTACTGACTGTAAACCCCGCCAGACTCGATCGAACGATGGGCAGTACAGTCGGTTGCTTGCTTGCTTGCTGGTGACATCCTGCAGCACCCAACTTCAAGCAATCGTCACTGAGTTTCACTCAACGAGGCGACAGCTCAGCACTCCACAACCCCAAGTCAGTACTCAGGGAGGGAAAACCCAAAGAACCCTTACCAGCTACATACTGCGCCCTTCCCCCAACTCCATTTCGAGCAAGAACCGGGGTTCTCCCTCGAATTTTCCCCCGATTCCAAAACGCGCGACCCTCAATTCACAAAACGCTTTTCAGCAATTCGACCACCCAATCAAATCACAGGATAACAGGACAACAGGGTCCAGCAATACACGGTACGTGGCTGTGCTATCACTCATTGGATTGATGATACCTATCAGACGGGTGGGCCCTGTAGGCTGTGTCCAGAGACGAGCTTATTGGATACGTCTCGTTGGCTGGCGGTATGGATGGATGGTGGATGGATGGATGTGTATCGATGGCCAGAAGGAACGGAAGAGGCGCACATGATTTGACGTTCGAGGATGAAACAGTAAGATGTTCCGCACTGACAGGTCGACCGACGAACGAACGGTACAATGAACGAACGTCACAATATCCCGCGGTCCTAAAAAAGCGGATTGTCCGTGGACACGCACATCTACTTCTTGGTCTCTGATGGCTTGTCCACGACCACCAATGACTGCCAGAGTACGTCCATGTCTTCAAGTCCATCCGCAACGAACACAAAAGCACCGATTCCCCATCATGCCATACCGCATCATACCGTATCATACCATATCTTGCATCAGAAATCAAGTAATGCTCCATGCAGAAGGGCGGGTTTGAATTCTCTGATTTAGCACATAAAGCTTAAAGAGCGTGTGGGAACGGTAATACTATACATATGTGCAAATAAAACTGACTATATCATACTTGCTGTAACTGTAAGTAACTGTCATTGGAAACGTCCTCTCGGAACATCGACCCGGCTTGAGAAAAAAATTCAAAGGCTTACCCCGAGTCTCGAGACGTTCGCCATCATGGACATTGTGATGCAGTCGGAATAACAAGTAAAAAGGACCCACCGCACTTGTTGCTGGAACAAAGAGTAAGTAAGGTACCGCGTATCATGTAATCAGGTTTGTCCACATTTTTCGACTCCACCTGTGCACGCGTCGTCGATTGGAAAAAAGGAATAAAAGCAGAAGAAGCGTTTTCGGAGTGCTCATGACCGGAGAGCCCACACGTTTTGTCTGCACGTTCACGCCCACGCCCACGCCCACGTTCATGTTCATGTTCATGTTCGATGGGCAACTTTATCAAACGGAAGGGTAATACATACCGGGCCCAGGGTTCAAAACATGTCACGTTCGCGTTAAGACCGGAAACGCACATTGCGGATGGCAAAGTGCGAAATGAAATCAACGCAATACAGTCCAATGCAATACAATACAATACATCATGCATCATGCATCATCGGATACGCGAGCAAACCATACAGTAACCGTAACAGTAACTGTAACAATAAGTTGACTGCAAAACAAGTTCGTTGAAATGAAACGAAACTTAGGGTCTGCATCTCCTCTTATAGCATGTGCACCGAAAAGATATATTAAGTTTCAGATCAGATACTTTTGACTGCATGGGAAAAACAGGATGGTTAGCACCTCAACTTTCAACGGTGTCAACGATCTAAGACTATTGCGAATGAGGCGATACACACACCGTTTTTGGGGGTTCAGGTACTCCCGTAAAATCGTTGGGTTGGTCGGATTACTCATGGTCATTACTGCAAGAGATCGAAAGCGCGCAAAGGTCGTGCTGGTTGAGTGATCGTGTTCATGCTTTGCCAGACGTGTGAGTAAAAAAGGAAAAAAAAAAGAAAGCCAGCCACTCGTCGGATCGCAGTGCATGCGTGCATCATCGTCATCAACATGTGACATGCTCTTCTTCTTCTTCGGCGCATATGCCTACCACGGCACTATTCATTCCATGCGAGCTTTGCAGAATAACGTACTGTATTCGGCCGGAAACAAATGTACGTGAGCATGGTTGCGATGAGCTGGTATTGAATATTGAATTTTGATCGTGAACTACTACCGTAGCTGCTGCTGCTCTTCAACTCGTCCCGCGATCCTGGACCAGGTACCGAAATCGCACTTGCTTAATAGAGCCTCTAATGAAACCTGCGTTGACTTGCCGTCAAATATGTGTGAGAGAGTTGCGTATGAAATGTGAGAGAACTGGTGTGGCTAACCTTCCCTGACGGCGACGTGGCGGACTCTATTCATTTCGTTTGGGGTATAGTCGTTGACAAGAGTGAGTGACAGGCAAACAGAGAGAGAGGGAGGGAGGGAGGGGAGAGGCGGAAAATGCCTAAAGCTAAGCAAGGATGAATCGATGACATGTGATGGATCTTCATTGAAGGCGTAAACGGCAGGTCATGATCAAATGATGCTTACCTACCCGATCCCGCGATTATACGCATTGTTACATCTATGTAGGTGAGACACATATTTTTCACATTAGTGTTTGGAGTTGGTGGGACACGAGTGCTGGGGTACGTAAACCATGCTGAAATGTGAAGCAAACAAGATCGGTTGGAGTCAAAAAAAAAAACAGGTCGTTCCAGTTTACAGTGCCTGTTCGTCCGTTGAGCGTACAGCGTGACTCGGGCCGTCTTTTGAAAGATGAAGATAAATGGGTAAATGGGTATTGTGGGCTTGTGAAGCGGCCGACGAAACGAATGTTACATGCGACAGCAGATAGGGAATTGTTATGGAATGAACAAGCCCGATCAAACGTATGATGAAAATTGCCCACCTGGTACAAAGGTACCGTTGAAGGGAGGGAGGGAGGGGTCCCTAGGTCTGACCCCAGCGAACGTACGGCAAGAAGCGGTTACAATTCAAGTTGTTCAAACGTGAGTCTATTTTGGCTCACGAAGTCCTCAAAAAAGCAGAGAGAGAGAGAGAGAGACAGCGGAAAGGACCGAAAGCTAATCCAAGTATGGTTGAATTCCACCAGCTTGGGGTGGGAGAAGGGTAACTGATGGGGTGTTCAGATGTCGAGACACTGAATTGTCATTTAGACGAGATTAGATTACTGTTTCTCAGTCGCCAAGTGTGGAAAGTCTCAGGAAAACCTTTTGCCCTGAGAGTAACGATTTTGGATATCTGATCAATTCTCGTTGATGACGGATCCATTGCGAGGTGTCTCTCTTGTTGTTGCGTCGTCGCAGCGCCAGTGCCAATAGCTCGACAGCGCAGTTTGACGCGAGATGCGAGATGCCAGACCCCAGATGTGTCACTGCCAGATAACCGGGAATAAAGTGAGAGAAAAAAAAAACACGAACGAGACAGGAATGATGTTTACTTGTAAACATTTTCCGAATTTTCCGAGGGCCTCAGCCTCATGGCGGCGTTGATGATGATAATGGTACCCACACAGCGACGAGTAAACTACATCTACATCGGACGGCGTCGCCCGATGTATGGATGCATACAGATGACGTGACATTTGTTGGACGAGCGTGGATGTGTTTTGGATGCAAGTCTTTTGTTTTCTGTAACGGTAAACAACTTGCAAAGACGCTAATCTAACTGTAGCCGATTCCGGAAGGAGAAATACTGTACGCCGACAACTTCACCCCGGCGTATCATATCAGTGTACCGAGCGCCTCTCCCTTCGCTGCAGTGGCAAGTTGTCTCAGAGTCGGCGTTTGCCTCTTGAAGCTTTTAGCGATGCCAGGAGTTGACTAGTGACTCGCAAGTTTCCTTGCAATCTCTGCATCGTAACTGCATATCGCTGGTTTCGACATTCGCAATGGGTTTACCACTACTCTTCCATCGACAATACCCAGTGATCGCGATCTCCGCGGCAATTTCGAATGTCGGTGAATTTCATGCAGCGGTAAATCCATGGTTTTACTCTACCAAACTTCCATCATCGACCAACGTGAGTCTCATTACAAATCCCAGGTCGTTCTGGTGGACGTACGACCCGTCATAAGCCTTGCAACGCAAATCCTCAGGCCTCAAGCTCATGCGTGGCATAGACTTCAAGGTTAATAGTTCAAAGCTTGAGCGATGTTCAACGCTCCACGTCATATTAATTAACGGCCCGGTCTACCACACTTTTCTGCGGTGGGAAGATCATATTCAACCTCGATTCGTGACAACGTATCTGTTTTGGATAACTCTGCATTGCGACAGGGACCGTACTATATCCACTAACTTCATAGCGTTCGACGCGCCAGCCAATCCTTTGGCGAACTCGTCCACAGTCGTCATTGCGTCGTTTTAACTGTCAGTTTGATTGATCGATTACTGCCGCTCATGGTTTTCAACCTCCAACTGGGGAATTTCGGTCCGAAGATGTGCTGCGCCAGGCTCAAGTGAGCGTGTATGCCTATACCAGTGTACTGGGAAGCAAAGACAATGGGGTACCCTCAAGGTTGAAACACGGTAAGTAAGGAGGAAAAAAAAAAAAGAAGCGGGGACGAGTAAGTGCTACGTGGAAGAGATTGAACGACTTTTTTTTTTTCGTTGTGTGCATGCTTCGCATCATGAGAACGACTGACCAGGAATGACCGCTTTGGCGCTTTGACTCTCTCACGGCCATCGGTGGACTGTCCCGGTCAGCAGCAGCGCCAAGCTTTCTTTCATGTCCTTCTAATCGTGATTCTGTGAACAGAAGTGGCGACGACATCCCATCTTCCTCCATCATGAATCATCACGCGCCGCGGCGTGGTTTCCTCTATGGGAGGGACAGGTGGTGACTAAACCCCCGACGGTCGTGTACGTTCTCTGACAAAAAAAACTTGTCATAAATGATGCTGTATGTCAACGGGCATCATTGGGACTTTTTTTTTTTTGCGCACCGTGGGGCTTCCCAAGCGTTCGTTCAACGAAAACATGGGCCGACTCGTCCAGCGCGAGTTGCCGCGGATGTTGCCCTTTGACTCGAAGGCTTGAGACTTGAAGCTTGACCGGTGACTGTTCCTTATTTCATTCAACACAATCACAGAACACGTCGTGGTCTAGTCCCCTCTGTCCGTCTGTCTCTCTATCTATCTTTCGCGCTTAACAGGTGTACTTCTTTTGCTCTGTGAGATCATCACACATATCAAGATCTAACCTCACTCCCAGCATCTCGCAGAATCTCCATGCCATACAGTACAACCAACCAACCAACCAAACCGGCCATCAAATTCCCAGTCAATCAACACATCATGCATCATGCATCAATGGACCCCCCCATATGACACGCCCCGTCTCGGAATCCGATCATGGCTAATGATCTATTCAAAGATAAGTAGTGTTAGATGTGGACAAAAGCAGCAACGGGGAATCTCTCTTGGTTTGAATTCAAATGGGCCTCCTAGCACTCAAAGAAGAGCTCATCCCATTGTCACTCTCCGTGTCGGGCCTGTCTTCCCTCCCCCCCCCCTCTCCCCCTTCAAAAATAAAGATAAAAATAAGAGTCGCCGGTGGGTGATCTTTTTTCTATATCGGTTCTTGGAGGCATCGTGGGCGTGGGGAAGTATCATCTCATCTCATTTCCTGTTGAACGCTTCAGGTAGTGCACCCTCCTCGATTCAAAGTTTCAAAGTTTCAACACCCCACACCCTTGAAGGCTGTCGTCAAAGCTTAAAATCTTAGTTTCCCTTCCCCTCCTGAACTCGACACTCCCTAGATCTCTGGTGACTGACTACTGTTAGCTGGCCAGGGATATTTGATGCCATCCTGTTGATTATCATCAGATACTAGTACTTAACCCGGTCCACAATACCGCACTGGGTAGCATGCGCTCTGGAGGAAAGAGGGTGCGCGGGGAGCGTGTGTCACCCGAGGTGAATTTTTGAACGTCAAGTAAGTTTTGATATGGATCAGATTGAGGTGAGTGGTGGGTGGTGGGTGGTGGAAGAAAATCATCTGTCTGTTGGTCTGTCTGTCAATCAGTCAGTCTTTCAGTCTCTTAGGGGGTTCCACTTCCATCCATGTCGTCCAAGTGCTATCACAGTCACAATACGAGCAATACCTAGTTGTCTTGTCTTGTCAGTTACATATCTGTCCCGTTGCCATTTTGCTGGGTGTCCGACTTGGCTTGGCCTTTGGTGGAAATCGCCCAAGTGTCTTTAGGATTGTGAACAATGATCAAACAAATGATGAGAAAAAAGGAGAAGGAGAAGGAATATCTTTTTTTTTTTGCGGTGGAAAGCAGGCAACCCCAATAGATTACAAAAAAGTACCGTTCACAATCAAGTAGCATCGACGAGCACACCATCAGATGACGATTCTATGGTTGTCGGTTGTCAGTTTCACCTGGTCAGTAACACTTTGCCAGCAAGCAAGAAAACCTGGGACACATACGTAACTGGCTCCGTAGCTCATTTTCTTGTGCTAGCACCTCGTCCCATCCTTCTTCGAATAAATCCTTGTTTGTATCAGGGTGTGCAATGGACGACGCAATCTTTGCTCGTCCTTTGCTTGCTAGGTCTGCTTTCCAAGCGTCAACTGCCGCTGGCACTTTACTGTTTCAACCACACCAACATGAGCATATCCCCTATCAGCACACAACAGATGCGAGATGGTAATTCCACTCACCTAAGAGCATAAGTCCTGGCAAACATCGCGGCCTCTGGCTGTCTTTGCGTTTTCACCAACAAATCCACGCACGCGTCTGCATCTCCCAACTGTAGCATCGTCGCAAACGCGAGGTTGTTCTGTCCTTTCTCCGTTGCCTTATCAGCCAGCTTCTTCAATCCCTCTCTATCACCCACGGATAGCAACAGTAGTAGTAGCGCGCTCAGGTCGTTGGCCCGCTCGAACGCTTCCCTCGCAAGTTCGAACCTCCATACGGCTAGGGCACGATCACCGATAGATTTCCACTTGAGTTCAGCTTCGTGTTCGGGAACCAAACGAGCAATTTCGGTCGCAGTGTCAAGGTCGTCTAACGACAGTGCGAGGTCAAATTTGTGCTCTGGGTCAGTAGTGATTTGAATGGCAAGTTCTTTCATATCTGGTAATATAGGAGTATATTAGACTGTACGTCTGCGTGGCACAAGTGAGGAGAGCTTGCCTCTGCCTTCCAGGAAGCGAGCAACTTTGTTTAGTTGCTCTTTCGGTAGCGTTGAAAGCATCTCATTGGCAGCTTCCATATCGCCCCGTAGAACGGCTGTCTGGTACTCAACGACAGACAGGGAAAGGGAGTATCCGTAAAAACGCATATCTTTGTCGGCCAGATACACGCGGTTGTGGGCTGGAATGTAGCCTAAGAGGTACATAGGTCTGAATGGAGACATGCGATGAATGGGATAAAATCGCAATAGCTGCAAAACACATACGTGTCGAACGGGCTGATGGTGTATGATTCACTGCCAACAAAGTATGCCAGTCTGTTACCCGCTGTTGTGTAGATGAAGCAATCTCCGACCCATTTGGCTGTCCGGATACTGCAATATTCCAAGATTGGTCACGTCGCCTTCACATGGGGAAGGCATGGTTTACCTTTCATTAATTTCTGATACAACTTCGAATGCCTCTTCAACACCTTCGTCACCGGCTTCCTCCCCGCTCTCCAGCTTCTCTGTGTATGCGTCTCGATCGAAACGGAGAATGTAACATGCGTCGTCTGCGATGATAGCCACAAGTGTCGAGGTTCCGGACCAAACGACCTGGGTCATGCGCAAGTAAATCACACCGATACCGACAATAAGAAATCGCGTACATTCTTGGCGTCTACATCCACGCGGCGAACCACCTCTCCTGATTCCCAGTCCCAAAAGACGACAAACCCAGAACCTCGCGCAGCAAGCAATGTTCCGCCATGTAGACCGTCCATTGCCCAGGAGCCTGCGCCCTTCATGCCTGCGCCACCCGTCTTCTCTTTGAAGCTTTTATATATGCGCAACTTAGTCCGACCTTCCAGTACGGCATATGTGTTACTGTCTGGAGCCCATGCAAAGGACGAGCCATTTCCAAAGGCTTTATTCCGCCAAGCGAGGGCAGTGTATATGATGTACTCGCCGTCACCGACGACGGTGACAAAGCGGCCGTTTGGTGAGTGGAGGAGGATCGTAGGGAAGAGTTCTGTTGATCCAATTTCTTTTGGAACAATGGGCAGGCGGGCACCGTCTGAAGTCGGCGTTGCAGTTCCTTGCAGAGTTTGGAAGTTGAATGAGAGAACGTCGTTTGCACGAGTATAAATCAATTTTCCGGAGGCATCCATACTGAAAGTCGGTTCATCCCTGCCAAGCTGAATATTATGCGCTGAGATCATCGGACACAGGGGCAATGGGGATGATAGATACCTTAATGACGACGACACCTTCGTCGAAACCGACACCAACCTCGTTTGCATCTTTACGGAGAGCTATACACCACGCGCGCTCTAGGGCATAAGAGAGGGTATTTTCTATGCGGTATGTTCCGCTATTCCATAGTTTGACGGTACCATCTTCGCTGCCACTAATAATAATTGGCAAGTTTGGGTGGAAAACAGCAAACGAAACGTTGTTGGTATGACCTTCCATCGTTTGTACACAGCTTTTGCTAAGATAGTCCCATACTTTGACCGACTTGTCGTCACCGCATGTCACTAGATAAGGTTTATCTGCGCCAGGATAAAAGTCAACGTAGTTGACGCCCTTATCGTGCGCATCCATTGTGAAATTAGCCGTTGACGACGACAAAGACCACATTTTCACAGTCCGATCGAGACAAGCAGAGGCAAAAGTGTTGGCGTCTTTAGGATTGAAAGCGAGTGCCATGATGTAGTGGGTGTGTCCTTCGTAGATTTGGATGTTACGCCAACCCTTGTCCCAATCCCAAGCTTTGATAGTCATATCGTCGCTTCCTGTCAGAACTACGCTAGCGGTTGGGTGTACCGCAAGACATCGGATGTAGTCCGGGTGGGCTTCAAAGGCCGCGACCTTCTCATGTGTGTTGTAATTGAAGATTCGGAGTTGGAAGTCGTCTGAGCCAGCTACGAACCAGTTTTTGCGCGCGATGAATTTGACGCAGCGTACCGGTACATCAGCAACTTCGAAGGACTTTATCAGAGCACCCGTGTCACGGTTATAAATGTTTACAGTGCCGTTATACAAGCCGGTGAGCAGCCAAGGCTCGGTAGGATGAAAGTCGATGCCCTTGACTCTGTCTGAGCGCGCATATAGCTTCCTCTGAGGGACGTGGTCAGCGCTGGTGACGATGGTGAGAGGGAGAACTTTACATTGACTTCAAATAGCATGGCGGACGGCGAGACTTTTTGTACGTGGCTCTGTAGGAGAGAGGTAGATATCACGTGACTATTTGTAAGGGTTTCGGGGAATGGTTGCCTTGTCACAAGCCAGTCACTTGCCCTCAGCCACTTCTTCTCATTTCACATCTTCCCTTCCCTCGTCGTTGACAACCGTGGCCAGCTCATGGCCTCTTCTTCAATGCAGGCCGCCCTTGCCTCTGGCGACCTCATTGACCTTGTTTCCTTCTCTGGGACAGCGACCGTTTATCCTTCTGACGACGCCATTCTTGCTGTTCTCAATTCTCGTTTTCGTTCTGACTTACCCTACTCTCGCATAGGGACTACAAATCTCGTTCTCGTCAATCCTTACAAGACCCTTGCCAATATAAACGATCTTAGTGCTCAAGAATACCAGGAAAGATGCTACAAAGACACAAGCCCCCCGATAGATGACTCTCCGAGGCCCTTGCAGCCTCATCTGTACGAAATGGCTGCCAAGTTATATTTGTTGATGAGACGACGCAACGAATCGCAAGCCGTCGTCGCAAGGTACGTACTACTGATCTGTTGCTCCAGATCATCTTAAACCATCTTCCAGGGGTATAACTGGCTCAGGGAAGTCGTCTGGACTTCGTCTTTTGGCAAATCAGCTATTGCGCCTCTCATCTCATTCAAAGAAGGAAGCAAGAATCGCTGAACAAATCAAGTCTCTCTTTACTGTTTTGGATTCATTTGGTAACGCCAAAACGCTTATGAACCCCAATGCCTCCAGGCATGGTCGTTATCTGGAGCTGCATTTTACCTCGCGGGGCCGCGTCTCGGGCGCTAAAGTCCTGACTTATGCTCTAGATAAATCTCGTCTTACACGCCTTGCACACGAAGAACGAACGTACCACGTATTCTATCAATTTCTCGCTGGTGCTACTGGAGCTGAACGTGACTTTTATTCTCTCGAAGATCCGTCCGAGTATGCCCTTCTTGCCTCGTCCGGCACATACCGTCTTCCCGCCGGACCTTTTAGTGATGACTCCATTGGCATGTCTGAGCTGCGTGGTGCCATGAAAACACTTGGTTTCAAACAAAAGCATACCTCCGCTATTTTTAGCCTTCTCATTGCTATTCTATTGCTTGGGAATGTCACCTTCCGTGACGGTGATGCTCACGACGTGGCTGCGACTGTCAATGACATCCCAGTCCTCGAGCATGCTGCTCGACTTCTGGGTGTGTCGCCTGATGATCTCGCCCAGACACTCACCACAAAAACTAGTTATGTGAAGAAGGAGCTGTATACGGTCCTTCTGAACGCTGAACAGAGTGCCGATCAGCGAGATCGTGCTGTGCGCGACTTGTATGCAATTTTGTTTGCGTTCGTCGTGGAGAATGTAAACCAGCGTTTGGCACCCAGTTCTAAAGACTCCGCCCCTCATACCCAGATTATGCTTTTCGACCAGCCGGGGTATCAAAGTCGCGGCGCCTCCGGAACAACATCCATCGCTCTTTCTGGACAAACACCACTTCTTCACAATGCATATGGTCAAAATGGATTTGACGAATTTTGCATTAATTTTTCGGATGAATTGCTGCAGTCTTACGTCCTCCGACACACCTTTGAGGATACAGTTGGTCTCAATGCCCAAATTGTCAGTGATGGGATACCTTTACCGCAAATCTCTACTATGGACAATGGGGCTTGTGTCGAACTACTTCGAGGCGCTGGCCTGTCTGACCAGTCACAACGCAAGCCAGGTGGTCTGCTCGGTATCATGAACAAGGCTGTCACCTCTTACAGATCGGGAAAGGGAAGTCAAGATCACCGCAACGAAGACATGTTGCAACTGTTACATTCAACCTTTGGTGTCCACGCTTCCTTCGTCGCATCTCCTTCTCCAACTCCCGGTGGCAATCAAGATCGCAATTTATTCGGGATAAACCATTACGCCGGTTCGGCCTCATATGACGTATCAGGTTGGATTGAAAAAGACGCAGACCTTTTGGATGCAGCATTTGTTGTTGTTCTTCGGGGATCTAGCGAGTCTTTTGTTAGTAAACTTCTTTCTGGGCCTAGCCTTGCTGCGGAGAAGCACTCCAAGGACGAGACTATCGTTGTCCAGGCACAGGTATCCTCTCGGCCTTTACGACAGATCACACCTGTTTTGGTTCATCCTCCTTCCCCGTCACCATTCTCAGACCCTGAGGCATATCAGCCACCGGCGCCGTCGGAATTGCAGGTACAGGTGCTCCGATTGGATCCTAACAAAACATACCCTGTGACGACGCAGCTGAACACTACCATGTCGGAAGTATTTGCCGCCCTTGATCGATCACCTCGACTATGGGTGATCTCGTGTATCCGTCCCAACGATTCTGCGTCACCCAACTCATTTGACAAGCGTCGCGTCAAGGCGCAGATTCGTGCATTGCTGTTGCCCGATATTGTTGCGCGCAAGACGGGGAATGGCACCGAGTTTGTGGTTGGGTATAGTAAACTCGAATTCTGTGAACGGTTTGTGCCTACAATGCGAGGGCAGGAGGCAGAGAGGATCGAGCAGTGTGCGAGGGCTAACGGGTGGAAGGAAGGTCGAGATTATTATGTGGGTGGCGGTGGAGGAGTGGGCAAAGTATGGTTGACGTACGAGGCATGGAAGTCAGTGGAGGATGTCGTGCGAACAAGAGAGAAGGAGCTAAAGAATAGAGCCGGGGTAGACGGAGAAGAGGACGATGAGGCGGCAAGCTATTTGGTTGGTGAGGACGGGACAGAATACACTCACGGAGAGGACCGGTCCCTTGGGGTCATGCAGCAGGATGGATATTACAATGAAAGCGCAGATAATCTTTTACCGCCAGGTCGCAAGTTATATGCCGGCGGTGGTGCTGGGGGGTCTTATGGCGAGGATGGTCAATGGGTTGGTGGTGGTGATTGGGACAAGAAGGGCGGTAGTGCACCTGCGAGTCCTGGATTACCCGGTTTGCCCTATTCGCCACGGACGAAAGAAACTGTTGACGGGGCAATTATCGTCAAAGAGGTACCAAATGCAGTTGAAGAGGTGCCTTCGAGCCGCTCGAGGCGATGGTGGTTATGGATTGTATGGGCAACTACTTGGTGGATTCCGTCGTTCCTCTTGCGTTGGCTAGGACGCATGAAACGACCCGACGTCCGACTTGCCTGGAGGGAGAAATTAACCATTTTCTGGCTAATCTTTCTGCTCAACGCCATCGTTATATTCTACATCATCGAGTTTGGACGGTTACTTTGTCCGACATATGACAAGGCCTGGACAAGCAACGAGGTTGCGACGCATACCGGCGATAATGACTATTTTGTGTCGGTCCGAGGGATCGTGTATGACGTTAGCAACTTTGTCCATGGCGACCACAGTGATCTACGTGGGTTGGCGAGTAATGGACTGGATACCCTAGACGTACTGGCTGGACAGGATCTGAGTTACTACTTCCCTCCGCCTTTACCTCTTGCCTGCCCTGATGTTGTGACTGACGCGAACATAGTGCTTACTGCGAAGAACTTCACAAACACGGCTCCTCAAGCAATACATTTGAGCGGAGGCAGTCAAGTTAGTGAGGCGTTGAGAGCAAACGATTGGTATACGGCCAGGTTCTTGAAGAAAATGAAAGAGTTCCAGAAGGGCCCTCTTGTATGGGACTGGAAGAACATTCAAGCACAAGCACGGGATGAAAATATCGCCAAGTGCGTACTAGCTCGTTATCCTGTTCGATGGGCTTGTTGACAAATTGCAAATAGGATTTGGGCCGTCTACCAGGACTCGCTGTACGATTTGACCGACTACGTGTGGACCCAGAATCTTAGCCCGGCCAACACTGCGACCTACAGTTTCCTTGATTCAGAACTTGTTGATATGTTCAAACAACGGTCTGGACAGGACATAACCAAGCTAATGCAGCAAAGGCTTAATGCCATGGATCGCTTAACGCGCGCAAGGCAGTTCAACTGTCTGAACAATTACTTCAAGGTCGGCCTGACGGATTTCAGGAAGACCCCAAGGTGTCAGGTACAACAGTACATGTTGATTATCTTCTCGGCAATCCTGGTAGCGAGTATGGCGCTTAAATGTATGTCGTCATTCACCCCTTCTTTTCTTGGCCAAGGCACGACTATGTCTAATCCATGGAAACTTGACAGTCTTGGCGGCGCTTCAGTTAGGCATTAAGCGGTCGCCTGAATTGCAAGATAAATTTGTGCTTTGTCAGGTGCCGTGCTATACCGAAGGCGAGGATTCTCTCCGGCGGACCATCGACTCGCTTGCGGCGCTAAAATATGATGATAAGCGGAAGCTTATCTTCATCATCTGTGACGGCAATATTATTGGAAGCGGTAATGATAGGACAACGCCAAGGATTGTCTTGGATATTCTTGGCGTGGATCCGAAACTTGATCCTGAACCGCTGTTGTTCAAGTCTGTCGGTGAAGGTTCGCGAGCGTTGAATTATGGCAAAGTGTACTCTGGCCTCTACGAGTTCGAAGGCCACGTTGTTCCGTGAGTGGTCTCTGTGGAAATAACATTAAAATATCATTGATGGTCGCGTACAGATACATGGTTGTTGTCAAGGTTGGAAAGCCTACTGAACGCTCAAAGCCTGGAAACCGCGGCAAGAGAGACAGCCAAATTCTCCTGTTGCATTACCTTAACCGAGTCCACTTTGATGCGCCCATGTCGCCTCTTGAGCTAGAAATATACCATCAGATGCGGAATGTCATTGGAATTGATCCTGCGTTTTACGAGTACATCTTCACGGTAGATGCTGATACGGTATGTCCACGAACCTTGCGGGTGCAGGGATAGAGACTCACGAATACGATGCTTACTTCGTTTATGAACGCAGACGGTCACTCCAGACTCTGTGAATCGTTTAATTGCTATGTGCGCGGATGACTCTAGCATTATCGGGTGCTGTGGTGAGACCAGACTGGACAACGAACAAAAGTCTTGGTGGACGATGATTCAGGTTTACGAGTACTACATTTCCCACCACCTGTCCAAAGCATTCGAGAGCTTGTTCGGGTCCGTGACATGTCTTCCAGGATGTTTCTCTCTGTATCGTATTCGTACCGCTGACAAGGGACGGCCGATTATCATCTCCAACCGCATTATCGACGAATACGCGGAGCCAAATGTCGATACGCTACACAAGAAGAACCTGTTCTCTCTCGGAGAAGATCGATTTTTGACAACGCTGATGATGAAGCATTTCCCGACGTTCAAGACCAAGTTCTGCCCGGACGCTGTCGCACATACAATTGCTCCTGAGTCATGGAGGATTCTATTCTCTCAGAGGCGTCGGTGGATCAACTCGACCGTGCACAATCTATGCGAGCTCGTGGTCCTTCCAGAGTTGTTTGGATTCTGCTGTTTCTCGATGAGATTCTTTGTGTTTATAGATCTGTTGGGCACTCTGGTAAGGTTTTCTGAGCTGTTGAAGTGCAGTATATTGAAGTGTTTGCTGGTTCGTACAGATCTTACCTGCCACAGTCGTTTATGTTAGTCCTTTCATTTCAAACGTATTTCACACCTAACTTTGCCTGCATCACCTAGCTCCTCTACTTGATCGTTGTGGTTTCTATCCATGCATCTGCCTTCCCCAAAATCGCCATTATTATGCTTTCCGTCACATATGGTTTACAGGTATGCTACCTCGGTGTACCGCTGAACAGGAGGCTCACGCTGCTTTACCTTAGGCAATCATCTTTATCATCAAGAGAGAGTTCATGCTTGTCGGATGGATGGTAGTCTATATCCTTTCGTAAGTTACACCAACCGTACAAGCAGCCCTCTTCTTTAATGTTCTCTTCAGATACCCTATTTACAGTTTCTTCCTCCCTGTCTATTCATTCTGGTGCATGGACGAGTTTGGTTGGGGTAACACGCGTCTTGTTATTGGCGAAGGCAAGGAAAAGAAAGTTATTGTCAACGAAGATGAAAAATTCGACGAATCGATGATACCACTGAAAAAATTCAGCGAATACGAAGCTGAAGCTTGGGAAACGGGTTCTCGGCACTCTGATGAAACAGGCTACAGCAGCAAACCATACTCCCGCGCCCGTTCCGTACCGAGGTCACGAGAAGAGTCTCCGCATACATATCAACAAGCCTCCCAGTCGGGCGACTACTACCGCGACACGAATGCCATGAATCGTTTGAAACCAGATCTCCGTCATCATGGAAGTAGCAGTCAACTGTCTCACAGCAATGCTTCACGACATGCCACCGGGCAGCAGATGTCTCAATATAGTGCTCCTCAACTGCCACTCATGCCATTCGGTGGGGCTCCGGGATCCGTTCCAGGTTCAGACTATGGTCATATGTCTATGCCAATGGCTCCTCTGGGATATCAAAATACAGGCAGCGTCTACGGCATGATGCCCACTGTCGGGTTGATGCCGCAGATGACTGGTTTAACAAGTATGAATATGTTTGGTGGAAGTTTCAGTGGATCCCAAGCCGGTGGACCAGGTGGTGTTCCTCCATCATTACCCCCTATTGGAGCGTCTCAACAGCGACCAATGTCCACATTCTCCCTCGCCACCTCTGTCAATCCCTTTGCCGGCCCGAGTAATAGCACAGATCCCACAGATGAGGAGCTGTACAGCGCTTTGCGGAATTATCTAAGTACTCAAGATTTGATGACCGTCACGAAAAAGTAAGTATTTGATTTTGATGAGCTTGGATCCTCATTTAATGTTGTGTAACAGGACCACGCGCGAAGCAATTATGGCACGTTTTCCCAAGGCTGATCTCATATCACGCAAAGACTTTTTGAACCAGTCCATAGACAAAATCCTCTCGGAATCTTAGACACTCGGACTTTCTTTAGCATCGTCCATTCACTCCACTTACCATTTGACAAGAGACTATAATTTCTTTTTGCATTGATTACAGAACCACGGCTGGACTTTTTCTAATATTTCGCGGGCAACAAATTTAGTCTTTTACCGCACTATCATTCGTACTTGCACACACTCTCACTAAACTACCATCCAACAATGGACTTGGGCGTTATTTATTACTGTAGTACTTGACGGACTTTGAGACTATCCAATTTCCTTCTTGTGGACCAATTTATTCACTGGTCAATTTGTGCGTATCTCAGTGTGACTTGTATGCTAAACTAAGTCGGGTGCTGTTTCATGATCAGGTAAGTCTCATTGATATCGGACATTGTGTTACCATACTTGAGGACCGGTGTGAAAACGGTGGACGGACTTCTACCAGAGGTACATCACACCAACTTGGATGTGAATCATATCTACCACAGTATGCGCCAATTTCGCATTGGAATGATTGGACTGCTGTAAATATCCAATTATTGCCTCCATATCCGTATGTTTGTTTGTTCATCCATTTGCATCTGGAGTATGTTCCACACCAAAAATGGTACTTACAGCACCCTAAGCCAAGACGTCATTTTAGCCCGGGCGGAGACGAATAAACTTTAAAATGATGGAGATCGAACTTTGATCAAGAATGATTAATGAAGAATGGAGGAGGAGGAGGAGAAGAAGAAGAAGAAGAAGAAGAAGAAGAAGGGGTCACGCTGTGATCAGGGATCTTGCTGCAAGTTTTGAGGGTCCCAACAACGGTTGTACCGTAGGGTAAGCCTGTTAGGGTCGTCCTACAAGTAGCTTGAATTGGAGATAGGGCTAGGGTCGCGACCAGAGTTCGACGCGCTGATAAGTCGACGCAAAACTCCACTGGTTTCGTGTTTGTGCAATTTCTGGCAGGTCATGTGGCGATGGGTCATGCATCATTAGGCAGTCATCTGCAGTCATGCGTCATATAATTAGAGGTTCCAGGGTCCGCATCTGTGCCTGCAGAGATTGGCAAGTTCCAAAGAGGACACTTTGTCTGCGAGATCCGTGTTCAGCTGGTGGTGTTTGGACTCAAAAAAAAGGGGGTCCTGGTCTTGGAAGTTGCTGGGTGGGGATTGTTAGATCCACATCGTGGGGACTTTTGAACCAAGCTGAATGCGTCTTGTCATATATGCTTCAAGAACTTCTATGGGCCGGGGTGATATGACAAGTCAAGTAGCTTCTGTGGTGTTCGTGTGAGAACGCTGAAAGCCACTCGCATCGCCGAGATATCACAAAAGAACCTATCTGGAGAACGGTTTAGAGAAACAAAAATAACTGACTGCTATTTGAAGGTGGTAAACATCTCTGTCAATCATGAGTGTAATAACCCAGATTTGCCGAGTCGGTGGTTTGTGGTTGTAAGGTGTGAGAGATATGTTATGACCTCCGAGATGGAACCCAGCTATCTTGGCCCAGGCACGATTGTGGGGTAGATGATGGTTTCAGGTATAGTTAGATTTCAAACCTTGTGTAGTGAGCGCAGTCAGTGGTGATTCCTATCTAAGCTTGTGTTTGGAATGCCACGCCGTTTGCTTGCATTTCTCTGCGCACCTTGACTTGGGACAGTCAGTAGCCCTGTGACTCGGTGTGTCCACAACAAAGAGGCGATAAGAGTACCGTATGGTACTAACTGTTTCGAAAGGCGGGTATCCAACCTCGAAACAGTTCACGCGCCTCGCCGCATGGCACACGCTGCTCGGCGCGCGTTTGCCGTTCTAACAGTATGAGTAATGGGCATATGTGACTGAGTTTCAATTTTCGATTACATAACGGCCGACAGTAAGTTTGTCTTCAAAATAACCGTTTTATCTCTGTCTCTGTGTGTTGACATCCAAGGGCTTAATGTTCAGCAGCACACGACCTGTTACAAAGTTCAAGGTGCTTATAGTACGGTGATTCTAGGTGAGTCATATTTGTGACCAGAAATCCGCATCAGGGATTCAATATCAATCCCCTTCATTTCCTATCATTCAAGATCACACTCAAAAATTTTCTGCTCCCCGGATCAAACAAGAGGTCTAGCTACTGTATAAGAGGCTGACATATTTTGGTATGTTCAGCGGGCAACGCTGTTATCAAAAGAGTCACATGCCTGGAATGATCGTTATTCACACAAGGCAAAAAAAGCAGACTGTGAGTCTCTTAGTGGCATAGTGCGTGTAACTTAACGCATGATCACTTCATTTTTGCACACCCAGGCACATGGTTGACTGACAACTACCATGCAGAACATGTTCCTGTATCGAACCTGAATATATATTCGCAGTTCCCATCGATCCGCTTCCCGTGCGCTTGGCATGGGGAATGGATTCCTTTCTAGCCTATCCACTGGTCACGTTGGTCGCACAACAAGAAACCATCTTGCTCCCGTTGTGCTTTTCGCGGGTTTAGCGTGTTAGCTAGCTCCTACTTTCAAGGCCTTTGTTGGTCACGAAAAGCATCCAGGCTTAACATTCACCACCATCACCACCCATATCGCTCTCCTGGACTGCTCGGAATTACAATGGCGTTTTTAGGTTGTGCCAAGGGAAGCGTCCATGTGCATCTATCACCCCTTGTTCCAATCAGCTTACCATATCATTGGCATTGACGAAAGCGGGGGTTTTTCTGGCGTCCTATATAACCCTGCTCATACGAATAAACATGCGCATACGGGTCTCCCCGCTGTCACTTTGGAACCAGCTCAGCGCCCAGTCATGGCCACTTCGGAGAAGGAATTGCCAGTCGAGCATGGCTCTGACGAGGGCCCCAAAGATTATGACAGTATCATTCATAATTCAGAAGGTGTCACACAGCGTGATCTGGAAACCTACCGCCATGTATCAGACCGCCTTCCTCGTACCGCCTGGTTGGTGGTGATTGTGGAGTTTGCTGAACGGTGTGGTATACCCCTCCCTCATATTTTTTGTTCCCTCATATTATTTTTTTTCGATTACCAGCTGGACGTACTATGGTACTACGAACGTGTACAACAATTACATTCGTGCAGGCCTGCCTCCTGGTTCTAAAGATGGACGCGTACCCAACTATCGCGTGACTGGTGGTGTTGCGGGTGCCCTTGGTAAGGGTCAACAGAAGGCTTTCGCCATCCGTGCGTATTATCCACAAATTCCATTTCGTCAATAAATTATTGACCGCTCCATCCTTAATCAGGAACTGTATGCTCTGACCACTGCTTTATAACCAGCGAGCCTAACGTCCGTTTTTGCAGTTCAACAGTTTCTTCGTCTATGTTACCCCGTTCATCGGAGGTATCCTAGCAGATACCAAGTGGGGTCGTTATAAGACCATCATGATTTTCTCTCTAGTCACTTTGTAAACCGACTCATATTTCCAGATTACCAGTCAAGTCAATCTAACTATGCGTTTATAGGGCTGGCCACATTATCCTCGTTGGTTCTGCCACCCCTGCTAGTCTCAGAAATCTAGATGCGGCTTTAGGCCTTCTTGTGACAGCCATTGTCATCATGGGTCTCGGTGCTGGCGCAATAAAAGCTAACGTATCACCGATGATTGCTGAGCAATATACTGGCAAGCTACGCAAAGGTTTCTTATTCCACAATCTGTTCTTCGTTACGACTCTTACTTTGCTTCTTCTCTTCCAGAGGTCCTGCCTTCCGGAGAAACTGTGATCAGATCTCCTGCTATCACGATCCAAAGCATCTACATGTGTAAGCAGCGACGGATTCTCGAAACACGGTTGTCCCTCACATTGATTTTCTGAAGGGTTCTACGCTGCCATTAATTTAGGAGCTTGCGGTGCGATCTCAGCTGCCTTCCTAGCTCGTGATCATGGTTACTGGTCCGCCTATCTTGTACCGACTTGTATCTTTGCCATTGTACCCGTGGTCCTTCTTATTGGGCGAAAGTACTATGTCGTTACGCCTCCTCGTGGCTCCATCCTATTGGAGGTAAGGACTTTGCTCTTCCAAGATACCACAAGAGTTATCAACTTGCCGCATTAACAGACTTTGCGAGTTGTGCGGATGGCCATGGCTCCTCGTTGGTCCTTCAATCTATGGAAAACGTTCAAATCAACACAATCTCCCGACTTTTGGGAACCTGCAAAGCCCAGTTAGTACTACATCTCAACAAGTGTCTAATGTCTTACCATATGTTTACTTTGGTAGGTTCCTATGAGGCAGGAAAGGTTCCAGCGAGGATTACATGGGATGACGAGTTTGTGGGTGAAGTCGCACGGACAATCAAGGCTTGTCAAGTCTTCCTGTTCTTCCCCATTTTCTGGCTGTGTAAGTTTTCATTTCACCTCTAGCCGATGTGATTTTTCATGGGCAAGTAATTATCTAGGTTACTCTCAAATTGACGGAAACCTTGGTACTATGTCTGCAGCCATGGAGCTAGGTGGCACGCCCAACGATCTCATTCAGTACGTACTTGGCACACGGTTCTAGAACTCGCCGAAAACATTAATGTGTGGATGATTTTCAGGAACTTGAACCCCATCAGCATTATCATTATGGTTCCCATTTTTGATTATGGCATTTATCCCGCTCTCAGGAGGTGGGGTATCAACTTTTCGCCCATCAAACGCATCGCCACTGGTTTCTTCGTTGCCGGCCTCGGTAAGCCCAGCTGCACCGCTGAACATTCTTACAGCCTTATCAACACTGATGGCATTGTCTGTACCAGCCATGGTCTACGCTGCCGCTTTGCAGCATTACCTCTATGCCCTCTCTCCATGTCATGACAACAACCCTTCCGAATGTCTGCGGGAGGATGGCTTTCCCAACCCCGCACCGTTGAACGTGTGGATTATCTGCGGTCCTTATATCCTCGTCGGCATGGCTGAAATCTTTGCCTCCATCACCTCACTCGAGTACGCCTTCACAAAGGTGACGTTCGTCCTCAAGTCGTAGCATGTAGCTGGAATACTAAACCTTTTTACAGGCGCCCAAGAGGATGAAATCTGTTGTTGTAGCCTTTGCCCAGTTCCAAACGGCCGTGTCCTCTGCGCTCAATTTCGCCCTCGTTGCCGTCAATGTGGAATATAGGTTCACTTGGCTGTTCGGCTCTTTTGCCATCGCGGCTTGGTGCTTTGGAGCCCTCTTTTACTTCACGTACGTCTCCGCTTTATTTTATTTGTGCTTTCATCTGCGTGAGTCTCATTTCGTTTTTTTTTGCGCAGATTCCGTAAACTCGACAGGCAAGAGGCGGAGCTTAATGCCATTGGCATTGGTGAGCGACAAGGCTTCCAAGGTGAAGAGAGTGATGCTGGGAGCATCGCAAACGAGAAGGCTGTCAAGGTCTAACTCTGTTACGGTCATCGTCGAACTGTCAAACGCGAATAGTGTATGCATGTAATTTAGTGAAATCTAGTTGAGGGCTTTATGTCCAAATTGCTTTTGCGCACAATTTACCGGGCTGGGATGCAGCTTTGGAAACATGCATGTTCTTGAAGCGAGTTAAGCAGGCGGCCGGTGTCTCCGGCACTATATTCGTCGTTCTCCAAATCGCTCGTTTCATCACCCTTCAAGTCACTGTCACCAGTCTGACAAACAAGTCATACTAAGAATCAAAATACCATCCTGGATTACACAGATGCATGCATGGGCCAATTCAAGCGCTGCTGTCACCATCGATATGTCATCCTCTCCTTCGTGTAGTTGTCAGAGAGAGAGAGAGGGATGGACGACCCGCGAATCCCTTACAACCCGCCGTTAGTCGTCAGCGGCTTGCACATGTTCAACATGTCATGTCAGCCTTCAGGTGTACATCACCCGCAACAAACCGTGTCTTTAACTATGAAACTCTGTCAAGGTCGCCGAACCGGTCAAGTTGTGTTACTCTGCACATTCGTAGAGGACAGAAGATTGTATGGGAATTGTATAGTGGCCAAGGTTTGGGGAAGGGGGGGTGGGTGGGACGGCTCTAAATTTTCTGGAATGACCCAGTATTGCGTACTGATCATCCAATTGATCCGTGTTAGTTGCAAATGTTGTAAGAAAAGAGGAAACGCACTTGTTTGCAATTTTTCTGAACGCATGGAGTGCATTTCAAGCCAAAGTCGTGTAAATTC
Organism: Amanita inopinata Kibby_2008; assembly: GCA_001691775.3. Classification (NCBI taxonomy): domain Eukaryota; kingdom Fungi; phylum Basidiomycota; class Agaricomycetes; order Agaricales; family Amanitaceae; genus Amanita; species Amanita inopinata. The sequence goes on along the minus strand of JNHW02000058.1, from coordinate 47,282 downwards.
TTCAAAGCTCGAGTCTGTTGAGCTGCTAGTAGACATAGCAAGATTTCACATCGAAATCTCAGGTAGGGCAGACTTGCTAGCACTGGGTTGATGAGCCGAACATCGAAACAAGAGTTGATTACCGTCTTGTTGACGTCGAGCCAGCCGATATACATATAGCATTAGTAGACGGGTATATTTGGCATTACGATCATGATAGATGGGTTGAATATGCTACAAGACTGCGGTTTGATGCTTCCCAAGTTCTTCATACACAAGCGCTCGCGGACACTACTTACACAGTGATTCTCCATCAGTAGAACTGTCAGCGACCAGATCCTCGCCCTTCGGTGTTAGGCAGGGGTGGCTGATCAGCTTGCAATTCTATCAGCCTCAGGATCAGATTAACCATCACGAGATGCTCACGAAGAATGCAGCTATATTCAAGAGGTGCATCCACAGCTGCCGAAACGAGACAAGCAGGAGGGGTTGCTGTTCAGGTACTTTGATGACACACTTTGAATGGACTACGTTGTTTCGGGAACTAAAGAGCCAAATTAGTCAGAATTTTAAAGAAAGATGGCAACTCACCATTATCTGAGTCAATATCGCCCTCAGCGTCAATGTCACCTTCCATATTGCTTTCCACCTTTTCACCTATACCGGCAACACCAGCGTCAATGACAGTAGTTTTAGTCTCATGGCCAACGCCTCGGTTACTTTGTGGAAGATTACGCTCCAGGCGTAGGTAATCCTGTCCCGTCGTTATTTCAGTTGAAGGACTAATAGTCACCGCTGATTCTGAGGCTGTCATATCGTCTTGTCTTTTGGTCCCCTGGGACATCTGATCTATGGTTGAGCTTGAATGTGATGGTGGGATCATGTCCTTATCATCCACTCTCCCAACTGTTTCAGCCCGAACCACAGTTGGTCTTGAAGGTAAATCCACCTCTGGTACTCTCTTCGTTAACCCTTCCTCCAGTTGTTTGGTGCCAGTGTCTGGTGGGAGTCCTTCTGCATATGTTTCCTCTGAAGAGAATGCCGTTGGCGTGTGTTCGCGGTCACGGAGGAAAGACATCTCTAACGAACCTTGATCCTTGGACATTTCAGCCATGAGAGGACCAGCGTGCGGAGCCGATATACGTTCTCCAAGATCCTTGTCATCGCCACCCGTCTCGAGGACTCTGGTATGGCCAGCAGAGCTGCTTTCGAACGCTGCCGCAGCCTGATCAGCTAATACGTCAAGCGCACTTCTTGCTCTCCCTCCACTGGGTGTAGAATTAGCGCTTTCTATACCAGAAAGGACGCGTTTCGAAGGGTGATCAAGATCGGCTTCCCAGTTGATAGTAAATTTATCGGGAGATTGACTCTCGGCCTCCGCATTAGAAGTCTTCGCCTTGTTCCTATTGACAATCTTGGATCTAGGAGTGGTGGCTGCTCTAGCATTCGTGCTGCGTCTCCTCTTCCGTTTAGCAATGTCATCTTCCGCGCCTGTTGCTCCAGTCTCAACCCATGCTTGATTTGCCTCTACGATCCGGTGCCTATCCATCACTTCATTCATGCTTGACACGGCATCAGCTGTTACGACACTCTGTCCAGCAGCGATCCGACCGCCCTCATGGACCTCTGACAGCATTGTGCGTGCAGCACTAAGAAGAGAATCCAACGCTGTTTGTGGAGAGCCAGAATCCTCGTTGACTATACTCAGTATCTTCGCCTCAGTGGTTGAAACCATAGGGCCGGACCGAGAACCAGCGGTAGAGGAAAACGACGTACTTGGTGTCCTACATGTGGTTGGAGTTACGCCAGCGCTTGGTATGTCGGTAAGAGGGGATGCGTAGACTCCACTCAACCCTTGTACTCTCTTTGGAGTTGGAGTACTTGGACTGTGCAGTGTAATCATTGATGAGGTTATCGTCCGACTTCTTTGTTGAGTCGGGCTTCTCGCACTTGCAACTGCTGATCCTTTCCCTGGAGATGCTGCTTCTGTGCTCTTTCCAAGACTCACAGCTTTGGGCTTGCCTTTGTTGACGCCTTCCGCCACTGGCTTATCCTTCTCCTGTGTCCCGATGATACCCGCAATGGCAGCAGCTCGTTCACGCCCGATCTTGCGCGCTGCGAGTAAAAGGTGCTCGCAACGAGCATCGCTCATTATAGAGCTCGGCCTATGCTTACTCGAGTTAGGCAGGCGATGTGGAATTGTTGCGGTCATCCGACGGGTATTTGTGGACGCAGGCTTGCTCGATGGGAGTTTATCTTGTTTCGCAAACGTGTCTTGGGCGTTAATAGTAGTGCCCAATTGAGCAGAGCCTTGATCGATATTATCTGAGGGATCGAGACGGGAGTTTTGCAAAGGTATGGGTGCAGCACTAGTCGATGAAGACGGTGGATTCGACAGGTTCGACGTCATAAACGTATACGGAGTGTATAATACTGGGTAAGGACTAAGGGCGATCGCGCCGCTGGGGTTGTTGACGGTCGCGTTCGAGCCGACAGTGTTTGGAGGCTTGATTGCACTTGAGGAAGAATTCGCAGATTTCGGAGGACTTAATACTTGTCGGTATAGTTCGTTCATGTATGCGTAGGGGTTATAAGTCGATGCTGTTGGTGTGGGCGTGGGCGGCGCCTCTGTATTATCGCTATCACCGTCAACGTTTGGATCTGAGATATCATCTGGGACTGGTTCCCTTTCCTTTCCCTTGGTAGACGACACGTCGGCTGGATTGTTCCGTTTCCTTTTTCTGCCTCTGCTATTCACGATGGTCGTAGGGGTAGTACTAAGCATCGAAGGGATAGTGTGATAAGGCACTGTAGGGAAAGCTGGAGCGCGGTTGAAAGGCGACATGTAGTTTGGCACTTGCGTGTAGGGATAAGCTATGTTGATACGCGATTGCTGGCGTTGAGATGATAGATTAGGCTGCATGGTAAGAAGCGGTTTAAGCTTTGAGAGTTCAACCTCTAGACTCGTAAGGCGAATGTGGGTGTCATGCAACTGGTCATGATGTACACTTGGTAAAACAGCTTTGCATGGACATGCATGTACTCACTCTATCTTTGAGCGTCCTATTGTCTGATTCGTACAATGCGCAACGGTGCTCCAATTCCTGTAGCATATAGTGTGTAAGCGACGGGAGTGTCAATAATAGGACGATGAACCTCGTCTTTAACAGAAGCAGTGCCTTTTCTCGCATGTCTAGAAAGAAGAGCTTCAGAGACACGATCCCAACCTTCTCTCTCTGCCTGCCATCTGCTACGTTCTTCGAGTATCTGAGCTATGAGGAAGTCGCGCTGCGTTATCAGGTCTTTTATGAGTTCCGCCTGTTTCTGTAGCTGTTCCTGTATATCCGATAGTTTAGCATGGTCGCTGCTGTTGCTGCGCTCTTCGTCGTCGTCGAGCAGCATGATATCGTCGAGGGCAAGCGATGGCGGGGGATCGAACGGCGCCATCGACGCAGTAGGACAAAGCGTGTGGACAAATAAAGACAAAGAAGAACGACTGGCGCGTGATCACGTGAGCAGCCATTGCAGGGCGGTGAGATCACGTGTGATTGAAGCTTGACAATGCCTCCTATGAGCCCGTTGCAGTGCCTGACGCTCTCTCTGCTCGTAGTCCCGCCACTTCTAGCCGCCACCTACTTCTTCGCCACCTTTCCTCATCCACCAACGCCACTTACTATTCTACCTTCTTTACAGGCACTTCCTATTGCCTGGTCAATCTATCCAGATGATTTCTATGCTGGAGGTGCCTACGCTCCTCTACCATTCGGGAAAGCGCGTCAACCTAATCATCATCTGATACGCATGTGTACTGATTATATTCTCCAGGTCAGATATTGGCTGCTTGGTCCAGAGCGCGGTCAAAAGGTGGATGGAAACCAATCGTCCGACAAAGTATCCTACACATATCTGACCCGTCTTACCTAGATAATCCTCATCCACGGTCTCTCTATCCCTGCTATTATTTGGAAAGACGTTGCGCCGTCTTTGGCCTCTCGTGGATATCGTGTCCTCCTCTACGGTATGCCCGTTCAGCGACTCCCTCAACTGACTCTCATTCAACATGTTTCTCACGTGCGTGGCAGACCTCTATGGCCGCGGATATTCGGATGCCCCTCAGACAATCTATGACACACATCTGTACACGACTCAACTTGCACTTCTTATGCAATATTTGAAATGGGACAAAGCAACTGTTGTAGGCGTGTCTATGGTATGTATGTTAACATATGCCTGGAACGATCCTTGACGCGGTCCGGGCAGGGGGGAGGCATCGCCGCGGCTTTCACCTCTCAATACCCTTACCTTGTGGACAATCGTGTGGTGCTTATCGCCAGTGCTGGAATCATGGAGGTAAGCCCGCTTCAGCATTACAGAACGCCATGACATAATTCGTATCGCGTCAGTCGGGTGACATATCGCGGACTGCCAAATTCATGTCATCACCTATAGTCCAATCACTGGCTTCTAGCAGCATCGTTCGGGTAACCATTCCGCACCGCTAAGCGTCACATGCAACTGATGTCTGCAACTATTGCTGCTACATCCAGAGATACCTACAACGCCTGGCCAACAGCACATATTCACAGAGCACCTCACAAAGCGACTCCAGCAATCTGATACCCGATATGAACACAAGAGATTTGAAAGAAGAAACGAAAGAAAATGAGACATCTACAGATCCTATCCTCGAGGTCAGCGTCACCTCATGCACGCGTTTAGTCACTTACAGATTAGTAAACCCCAGCTCGTTCGGCTCCAATCCGCTCACCTGCCGGGTTATAATGCAGCACTGTCTTCTTCACTACGTGACGGACCAATCCGCGGTCAAGCACATTGCTTCTCGTCCCCGGGTTTCGAGTCACGTCGCGTCCTTCTCATCCACGTGCGCATGCCGATGCTTCTTGTACCACATGCTGCTGACATATATATCCCACAATGCCTTTAGGGAACAGATGACAAGACCGTTCCACCAAGATATGCCCCACTGATACTTTCTCTTCTACCGCCATCCGCTCGGACACATTCAGAGCTGATCACGGTTGAGGGTGCCGGGCATGACCTGACTCTCAGCCACCCTCAACTCGTGAGCACGGTGGTGGCAGACTTTCTAAATGGCGCACGACTCAATGGTTCAAATTATGGTAATCATATCAACATCAGTAAGTGACATTCCGCCCTCGTTACATGAAAATCATACGCTCTTTTTTTCAATTGATCGTTCCCACCTATCATGCCCATGTGTCGTTTTAATTCTGTATCCATTTTTTTTTCAGGTGCTTGATATCGTTGATTTACAATTACATACCCAGTTGCTTCGTTCTATTAGACTTGTACCACATCACTACTACTGCTATGACAACTGCCTATTTCCTTGGCTCTTTTTTTTATTATGGACATTCTTGCTTTGGGTTGTTTTTATTGCCGTCGTCGTTGTTGTCGTCTTTGTATGCCTATGGAATCTGGATCTCTACTACTAATGACAAGTTTAATCTTTGCGCTTCATTGCTACAGTGTCGCACTGTATATGGCAGCAACATGAGTGTGGGAGTGGTGGATGGGAGGTTGGTGGGGAAAAGGTGTGGTATCGTTTTCTTTTCCGCTTGTAAAGTATTAGGAAGAGGCAGGTTCATGTGACGAGGCGATGGAAAAAAAAAAACAAATTTCAGGCGCAAATCAGGACAGCGTCAGGATGGTATATAGTATCAGGAAAAAGAGGGGTCGACTATACTTCTACCAGTACTCAAACATTTACAGCCAAATAAATGATATTATTGACAGCAAGACTGGCATACTCCAGCACCACACACACATTCGCAGACAAGAAAAAACAGCCTTTTAACTCTGAGCAACTGACCAACCGAACAACAAAATCAGTCATGACGCGGGTTTCGTCTCCTAGGAGGAGGGCTACGCGATCTCGATCGTGAGCGCGAGCGTGACCGTCTATCCCTATCTCCTCTATCTCCTCTATCTCCCCTCCCGCCTCGTCGGTCGCGATCACCCCAGCCACCTCTCGGAGGGGGCGACTCCCCTCTCCTCGGTGGCGGGGAGTCCATCCTCCTTGACGACGGCGGCGGAGGCAGCGGGGGACGTCTAAACCTATCCCTCCCCAAATCTCCCCCACCACCTGCTCCTCGACCAACTCCAGCGCCTCTTCCACGTGGGGCAGGAGGGGGTGGGTTGGAATCTCCCCTCCAGTGTCCTCCACCGCGACCTGGGGCGCCAGGGCCCGAAGCAGATCCCCAACCACTATCACCTTTCCTCCACCCGTTCGCCGCCCCACCACCGCCTCCACCGGGACCTCCCCCTCCCCCTCCACCACCAGGACCTCCTCCTGGGCCGACACCGGCACCGACACCGGTACCTGCACCAGCTCCAGCAGCTCCCTTACTCGACGTCTCACCCGGCACCGCCACATTCTTCGGCAAAATCACCGACACCAACAAATAATCCCCCGGCACAAACCTCAATTCCTCCAACGTCCTCTCCTCCTTCTCCCTTTCCGTCAACTCCCTCACCTGACCATCCGCATCTTCCAACAAGCGCGGGGCGGTGACGTTGAGGGAGCCCGGTTCGCCGAGGATGTCCCGCGAGTAGACCATGCCGAGGTCTTTTTGGGCGAAGCGCCCTTTGTTACCAGAGTCGGCGTAGACGGTGCGGAAGGAGAAGCGGGCGAGGGGGTGGCGGTATTCGGAGACGTGAGGAGAGCTGTTGCGAAGGGTGGTAAGAACTTCACGGAGCGTCGCGTCCCTCCTAATGTTCAGTTTTTCAGTAATTCAGTTTTTCAATTTTTTTTTTTTGGGTTGTTTGTTTCTTTGTGGAGAAATAGCAAAGAGAGGGAGACGTACCATGTGGATATCTGATGTTCGTCTGTAGTTGGTAGCGTGCCGTCTTCAAAAAGAGACAAACGGTGAAAACCACCGATTTTTACGAATGCCCGTACCAAGAATGGGACTGTCTGAAGATGATGTGCATTTTTTTAAATGCTTCAATAATTTGACTCGTCTTGTAGTATTATATGGCTCACCTTGAACCGAGATACAATGGGCTGACCCGCAGGCGTCGTTGTTTCAACTTCCATGGTTGAATGCGATGGCGTTGCTTACGTAATGAAAGGTGTCACACAGAGTGGCAAGTCACAATTTACAGTTATTTGGGCATGCTTGGTTAGGCTGATACATCGCAACACTTCAAGTACTCCTTCATCTCATCCCATCATGGATCCCGTCTGGCCTCAATATGTTTTTGATGTTTTTTCAACTATTCCTGCCTGCCAGTCTTTATCCTGCAAATCAAAACAGGACCCAAGATTGGCCTGATGTCTGTTCGAGAAGAAGCCGACCGTCAAATTCGTACTCGTTTAGGGGACTACAGTGATATCTGCCCGCTCCATGCTGTCAGCGCAATTGTCACCAAATTATGTTTCTATACCGCGGAAGCCAGCCGTGTGGTCGCTCCACCCAGGATTGTCGCAAATAGTCAATGTACTGTTGATACTGCCCCACGGGAACGGTGGGATTGTGATGTGTTGGAAGCAGAGGGAGCTGCTCGTCTCAAGGTGGTCGTTCGCGAGATACATCAGGAGTGTGCTGAGCTTAACCCTGGTGAGTACTTTGCATTTTTTGAGAAACTTACTTGAATCCGCTACTAGAAATCACTTTGCCACCTCAATGTCAGATCTAATCACAGACCTATTGGAAATCTGATCTCGGATACATAACCCTATGTCCAGTGTAGGGTACAAAGAGAAATCGTCCTTGTCTTGTCATACGAAGCAATTTCTAAACAACAATCTGACGATGGTACTCTAGTTCAAAAGTGTGTGTCTGGTATCACGGCCAGAGACCATAGCCCGCACATCCTCAAGCCACCAACGGAGCTCCCCTCCCCACCCACCCAACCTTCTCATCTTTCTCTCTCCCGACCCCATGCCAACACCATACTCTCCCATCATTTCCTGCGCCCGCTTACGCTTCACCCAATGATTCGTCAAACACCAAAGAAGAATGCTATTCGTGGAGAAAAAGCATTCTCGCACCGTTTCTTCGCAGCCTGGGCTGCAAGGGGGTATAAGGCCTAGTATGCGAGCCACGCTTCTGATAAAGACGCGTGGAAAGTAGAGGAAGAGTGGCGGGTCGAGCCCTAAAATTTAAACATCACCCCCACACAAGTGGTTGTTCGATTTTTAAGTGATGGTAATTTAGTGGAGAGAGAGAGAGAGAGGGACAAACAGATAATGTCAGTCGCTTCTTGAGTGATTTGATCGCCAACAGCACTACGATAGTTGCCATCTATAATCCACCCTCCATCATTCTGGCTCATAATCTTGCCGACTTTATCTTTAAACTCTTGGGTGGGCGTTTGGACCCAGTTTGGTTGCCAGAAAGTTTTGTCGAGTGAGATGTGAGGTAGTTGGAGAATAGAGGATAGCTCCAAGCCCAGTGAGGTCTAGGAAGCAGAGGTTGATAAGAAAAAAAAGTCACATTTTGGCGAGGGGATATAGAGTTGGGCGTACGCACCTTTCCAGTACCTAATGTTCCAATGTCAGGGTCACTACAAGACTAACGTGCAGATTTTGTCTTTGTGTTTTTATCTTGTATCTTACCGCTGTTTCCAATAATGTGGATTCTAAACCGCCCGCGTTTGTCCCCCAGTAGAGCTGGAATATCACCGTGGTGGTGGTGGCGGTCCATGACAAGACTCATCGGTTGTGATTATGTAACCTCGTATATCATCTAAAGACTCATCGACTACAATCTTTTGCAAAACCATCTGCAATGGGAAGAAAAAACAAAGAATCTAAAGAATCTAAAGAACCCACTGCGGCTCCTGCTGCTCCCTCCTCTTCAACCGGACAACCCGACGCAGCAGTCGAAACTACAGCAGCCGCTACACCACCACAACCACCACCACCACCACCGGACCCAAGACCTCCCGTCCAAGTCTTGTACTGCTCAGGTGCACTTTGACATGTCAGTCCCCATCATCCCATAACCACATCGCTGAAATATCGGAACATATACACACACATCCATCTCGATCTACATCCGGGCACAAACAGTGTGCTCGTTCCCCCCCGAATACTGCGAGTTCGGGTCAAGCCTCACCAAATGCAGAGAATGGCTCAAAGACGCCCGCCCCGATCTCTACGACAAGTACTATTCTCAAGGTAAAAAAAGCAACACCACCACAGATCCCAACGCACTTTCATTAACCCCTCCTCCCTTTTTTTTTTTTAAAGATGCGCTGCAAGCCAAGATCGGGACGATGAGCCTAGAAGCGCAATCCAAACTCGAAAAAGACGCCGCCCAAAAGGAAGCCAAAGCAGAAGCCAAAGCCGACGCCGCCCTCAAAAAAAAACTCGCGTCCCAGGTGACGATCAAACGGATCGAGCGTAGCAAGCGCAAGCACGTCACCGCCATCCATGGCTTGGAGGCTTTTGGCGTCGACTTGAAAAAGGCGGCTAAACAGTTTGCGTCCAAGTTTGCGACGGGGGCGTCGGTGACGAAGAATGCGGCGGGACAGGAGGAGATTGTGGTTCAGGGAGATGTGGGCGATGAGGTTTTCGAGTTGATTGAAAGTGGGGCGGGGGTGTTGAAGGGGATTCCGGCGGATAATGTGGAGTTTGTGGAGGATAAGAAGAAGAAAGGGGATTGAGGCGTGAGGAGCAAGGTGTTTGCAAGTATGTTATCTGTATGATTATGGCTCTACTAGTCCGTGTCCGTGCAACATGCAGTGTCTGTATACAAGGCATCATACCGTCATTATCACCACGTCACCCAAAGCATTACACATCCTTCGTTCCCGACATCCTATGAACAGGAATCTCTGCATCCTTCGGTTCCGTCTTGTCAGCTGCCTCACCAACAAACGCCGGGAATCTACAAAAACGCCAACACTCAGCACCAAAAATCACCGTTTCGATATCATAGCGCTGCATACCTCGGCACGCCATCCCGCGTAAGCTCTTGAAACCTATAAACAATAATCGCCCCAACCTTGGGCGGTTTCTGCCGTTGCTTATCGCTGAGTCCTGTACCAACGTTAAAGGTCTATGATGACAAGGGAAGAAAAAAAAAGAGTCAGTAACGTTCTGCGCTTTTTGGGGGCAAGGGGGATGAATCGCTCGCCTTTCCCGACGCCATTTTACACTTTAGAGCCCCAGTTGCTCCCTTATGTTTTCCTTTTCCAGCGACATACCCGGTTACAACGGCTTCAGCGTCGTAAAAGTTCTGTGTCACGCACAACACGGGGGAAAAGGGGGGGGGGGAGGTAAAGGTCAGCACTGGCCGTGAAAGTTTTCGGTTCAACGTTCACTATCGTACCTTGACTTTGAGGAGTGTATTTGAGCGACGACCTTCATACATCCTATATTCGCATTAAATCGTCAACCAACCTGACCAGTCAGGCAAAAGTAACATTGACACTCACGATTCCGGTTTTCTGAGCATGACACCTTCACCGCCGAGACTTTCCACCTCCTTGAGTCGTTCAAGAACGTGCTCCCTGCTTTTTGCCTCTATTTGCTCAACGACGTTGATATGCGGAGCTGCATGGGTGCCTTGCGGTCCAAACGTCTTTTGTAGGAATTCGAGACGCTTTTCAAAAGGTTCCGATGCGAGAGAGGGAACGTCAAAGATCTGGCAAAACGAAGCGAAGGATGAGGTGCCATTGCAGATATAGGGAATGACTAACGTACCTGAAAGGTCATATCCTTCCAATGAGGAGAATTGACCGTCTTGACTATCGACACGGTCTCTGGAAACTTTCCTCGCCCACCGAAAAGTTCTCCATCGAGCGTAACGCCCTTCGGCATATCTATACCCGTATTAGCATATAGTCGATAATGCAATACCTACCGCCCAATGCTTACTCTCATAAAACCATTTGGGGGCCGTAAACGCGTTGCCTAATCTGCTGAAAAAAGTCTTCCCATCGAAATAGGTCCTAATGCGTAACCCAGGCCAAATGAGAAACCACCACTCACGAACCGAACAATAAACACCTACCGAACTCCATCCAACTTTTCTGATATCCACCATCCCATTGGGTCTATGCCCGTTTCCGCGTCCCACTTGACCGCCAACAACAACTCTGGCGCCGCACGTTTTAACTCGTTGGCTTCCGCACCGTCACTCGAGTCACTGCCATTCTCATCTTCGTCTTCCCCCCCTTCCTCCTCACGGCCGTTCTCTTTGGGCTTGCCTTTCGACAAAGGCTTGGCCTTGCGTGACTTTTTGTTCTTCTGTTCGTCTTCATCATCATTGGCGCCCCGCTTCCGCTTGCCTCGCTGCGCCTTTGAAGTTGCTGGTTTGGACGACGGAGGAGCGGGCCCATCCGGGTTCATAAACTTCAACCGCGCTGTCTCGTACGCGTCACCCAGAAGCGACTTGAGGTGCTTGCACGTGCGCGCGTTGACTGGGAATTTGGACTAGGGGAGTTGTTTATTGTCAATTTGACGTCGATATAGTTCAGCGGCTTCGATGGGGGGACATACCTGGTTCCTCCAGGCCTGTAGTGCCAAGGATTACGCGTAGCAAGAGGGTTAGTCGGGTGGCAAATGGAAAAAGTAATATCTACACGAACGGGACATGTACTGCGCATATAAGTACCCAAATGCGAATTAGAGTCACCAAGGAACGTCACTCACCAGTAATAGTGGTCAAAGGTGCGCTTTACTTTGTAAGTGGACGTGCTATAAAATCCCAATTATCTCTCTTTTCCTTTCATTTTGGAGCGGGGAAACGTCATGATTACTTGCCTGGTCATTGACGAGATTTCTTTCTCTTCGCCATCTTGCAGCAGCACCTTTGGCTTGATACCGTTGATCACTGCTAATGTGTCGTTCGACATCGGTCTGAGAATACGCAAAGGCGGGAGGAAGAAGGGGGGGAAAGTGTTTAATAGAAATCCGTTCAAGTAGCGCGTCTCGTTTGCTTTTTAAGGTATGCGTCGGCGTGGCGTTTATCATCATCGGTCCCGATCACCTCCAAATAAATAAATTGGTGTCGTCAAGTGGAGTAATTGAGGGGCGGCAGCCCGACATTGCCTAAACGAGCACCCGCCATGACTCGAAATTTGATGCGCCCTTTTGTGTCCAAAAACAGCCGATGCGCTTTGACTCGCGTCGTCGTCGTGTTGCGGAGTCTATAAGTTACCAACAACGACGGTGCCTGACTTCCCTTTTTTTTCACGTGGATTCATGACTCGAGTCATACTTGGACACGAACGTGCGGTGCTGCCATAGCCTTTACTACCGACTTTTTTTTTTTTTTGGCGCAGTTTGTGCGGACCGTTTCGGCACATCATACAGTTATGCATGCATGTAGAATTGTAGATATCAAAACATCAAATTTCAAACATCAATGAAGACCGCTTTCGAACTGGTTAGGATGTAAATTATAATGGAAGTGTGCAAAGGCTTCCAGCTTCCACTCTGATGTGAATTGTTAAATAACGTACTCGTTTACGGTTTTTTCGCTACTGGGTGTTCTGTTTTCCATTCTCTTTTTCAAGTCTAGAGCAAGTAAAGGATGATCGATGAAATCCCATCATCGCCATGTAAATTTCATGTCAAGCAAGCTCAAGTTTTCAACAAATCCATTGGGAAAAATCTCGGGAATAGAGGAGCGTTGAGGACTCTCAGAATGCAAGCATGTTGCATTCTTTCAAACCAAGCTGGCTCGGCTCGTTATCTAGCAACTTTTTACCAATTCAACAAACTGTCAGTATGAACCCAGCATTTGATCATGCTTTCATACTTTCACTTGGTCCAATCAATCCATCGTAACAACCGCATTCAAACAGAAAAATCAAACAACTGCCTCGTGCTGATATTTTAAATGAGCTTGACACCGCCCTTGACCATGCCGGCGTGGCTTCGGGCCATAGTGGCACGTTCCCATGTCCTTTCTTCGGGTGGAATACCCAATGCGTCTAGAAGGCGGGAAGCTACGCTTGGCATGACTGGCTGGAGGCATATTCCCACCACGCGTAACGTTTCAATGGATGTGAGATACGTAGCATATGCTGCATCGGCGGTCGTTGTGGGTTTCCAAGGAGCAACATCCGTGATGGCTTTGTTCGCCTGATAAGCGGTCGGGAAAGCGGTATAAAATGAGCCGGTCAAGGAAGGAGGAAAGAATCGGGTGTGACGTACATGTCTGAGAAGGTCAACTACCCGAGCTACTGCATCAGCAATCTCCATCTGGTCCAGACTAGAGGCTACATCGTGCGCCAATGCTCGTTGCAATTCAACAATCAAGGCGTTGGGAGACGATTTATCTTTCAATACATCGTCTAGAGTCAGTTGTGATGCGCCTTCTGCAGCCGCTTTGATGCGGTTGGACGTGATGCGCAATAATAAGTTGCCGAGAAGCGACTGAATCTCTTTAAAGTGCTTGTCCAACTGTTCGCGTGACCAATCTATACCAACGAAATCGTTAGCGTCGGCATCAATGAAATGCAATCAACAAGGATGGACCGGTTGTGTGAAATTGTAGGTCACCACATATAAATACAAATGGCAAAATAAATGACATACCCACATCGTCCCTAAACCGCCCGCCGACTCTCGCAAGATAGTATCTTACAACATCTATACCATATTCATCAATTGCTTCAAACGGGTCGGCCACGTTTCCCAATGATTTTGACATCTTTTTTTGTTCAACTGTCCAGTGCGCGTGGGCAAGAAGTCGCCGAGGTAACGGTAAGTCCAAGGCGAGGAGCATGGCTGGGAAATATATCGCATGAAATCTATTTTGGTTTCAGTGATGTGTTGCACAATTGAGACACAGGGAGGGAACAGACCGAAGAATATCTTTCCCAACGACCTGTAAATCAACCGGCCATGCGGCGGTGGCGGCGTTGCTGGTGGGTGAGAACCAGGGGTATCCAATACCTGACAGGTAAACGAGCAACGCATCAAACCACACGTATACTGTCTGTTCTGGATCTGTTGGAACCGGCACTCCCCATGATAGTCGTGTCCTCGGCCGTGATACCGACAGGTCATCGAGAGGTTGTGAGAGAATGTCAACTATGTGAGCCTGATGATGCGGAGGGAAGATAGTGTTCGCAGTTTCAGCAGCCTTATAATGGTCTAGCAGAGCCGATTGGAAGGAGGATAAACGAAACATGTAGTTGGTCTCTTCCTGCCATTCCACGACTGAACCTGTTTCCGTAGAAATTGTCATTGGTGACGCAGCCTTCGGCGGTGTTACTCTGTGAACTTGAGCATCGGTGTAGAAGCATTCATCGGTCACTGAATACCAGCCGGAATAATTCCCCTTGTAGATGAGGCCTTTCGCATGTAATTTGCCCTATTTTTCCATATTCCAATGTGGGTAAACGATTCAAAAGCCCACAGTAATTCCCTACCCAAACGTCTTTCACAGTTTCATGATGGGCTTCTTCCGTTGTTCGCATAAAACACGTATTGCTAATTTGAGCGTGTTCAGCCAGTGCCTGAACGTTCATCCGAGTCAATGTGAGGTGGTCGGGCAGACAATGCATACGAACACACACGGAACTTGGCGCTCAGTTGATCACAGAACGCTTTTGGCTGCAGCCCATTCGCCTCTGCCGCCTTTTGGATTTTTAAACCATGTTCGTCTGTGCCTGCAAGGAAGTAGACAGGCCTCGTCGGATTACGGAGACGTTGATATCTTGCATGGATATCGGCTACAACTAGAGTATACAGATGGCCAATGTGAGGCACTATTTCCAGATTTCAGTCGAGTTTGATGGGTATTCAGAAAAGTTGCACTGACCAGCATTCGGATAAAATATTGGAGTAGTAATGTAGTACGGCTTCTCTATAGAGGCAACGGCCTCAGTACTAGAATACCTATACTGGTATCTTGTTAGGTCCCGACAACGCGCAGTGAACAAGGGGAGACGGCGAGGAAACATAAGCTCAAGCCTTGACAAAGTGGCAAATGTCGAGACCAAATGAGTCTGCGTTACGTAATCTTAACCGGGCTCACTGTATCGCACAACGAGCAAAGAACAAGATTGCACAAGCCAACGCCGCCGCTGACACTGACGACGACGACAGGGTTCAAAGAGCACCATGTCTGATGCATTTGCTGACCTTTGGAACTCTTCTGCGCCCTCCAAGCCAACCGCTGCCAAAACTCTCGGGTCTGCGTCCACTTCGCAATCTACCACAATACGAAGACCGCAGCAAGATGCTTTCTCACTATTATCGTCTGGGAGCTCTTCATTATCCACATCGTCTCTTAACATGCGGGTAAATTCACAAACAAGACCCACATCTGCACCTCAACAGAAACCTTTGGCCGCTAACCGGAATGGCGCGAACGATGCTTTTGGAGATCTCTTAGGAGGCTCGATCAACAGCGGTAGCATGAACACTAGCTCTCGAATGACAATGGCAGAAAGAGCGGCACAAGCTGAGAAGCAAAGGTTGGAATCACTACAGAGAAAACAGCAGGCCGTTAAACTAGAAGCCTCTACTTGGCAAGGATTGGATTCGCTTGCGAGCCCAACGCTCTCATCTTTGAAGACGGAGATGGCAAGAAATGCCGCAAAGCCTACATTGGATAACGATGATTGGGCTTTTGGATCAGTCGCAAAGCCTCAGACACAGGCTACACCAGCGCAACAGTCTCAACTGGCTGTCGCCGATGACGACTGGGACTTGGGTGATTTTGCAGCCCCTACAAAGTCCTCTACGAAAAACACAAACTCATCTACACGTAACCCACCTCAATCCCAAACACCTTGGGACCTAGACGATCTCATGACTGCAGGCAGTGAATCCTCACAGACTTCAAATGGCTTAAACTCGGGATCCATTCGATTACCTGATGATGATACAACTGGTTTGCTCCACCAGGGTCTTGAGGAAGAGGATGACATTCTAGGTGTTTTAGGGAAGCCCATCAATTCAGTCGCACCAATACCACGAAGCGTACGTGATCTCTGCACTGCATACAGATTCAGTCGCTGATCGAAACCAGGACTCCAGGGTCCAAACCCCTGCGTCTCAGACTACAAGCAACGGCAGAGATACGGCATCGAGGCCTGTAAGCCCACCGCCTCATATTCTAGGTCAGATCGTCGAAATGGGTTTTTCGGTGCAACAAGCACGCGTCGCTCTCGCTGCCACCGACACTGGGTTAGATGTGCAAGCCGCCCTGGAAACTCTCCTCTCAAATGGAGCAGCTTCATCCTCTTTGCCCCCGTCCCCTACAATGCAGCCACCCGCCCCTGCTGCATTGCCACGCGGCCAACGTGACCGAGTGAGAGAGCGGAATCGGCCATCGTCATCGAGCTCTCAACGGGAAAGCGAACGAGATGCGAATTTCCAAGAGCAGGCCGATAAACTGCTTGCTCAAGCGAGTGAGATTGGATTGAATATGTTGAGCAAGGCCAGCGTCTTTTGGCGTGAAGGAAAGGAACGGGTGCAGAAAGTATACGAAGAGCGCTCAACATCGACTGGGCTCGTCGGTGGTGCAAAGAGACCCGCTAGCGGTTCGTCGGGGAGGCCAAAGTGGATGAAGGAAGGCACAGGTGAAGGACACGAAGATGGTGACTGGAAATCACCACAAGAAACTTTCAAGGATGAACACGGTGACCATGTGCTTGCCCACCAACAACAGGGTCCCTCTCAACAAAGCATTCCTCCGAGACCTCTAAACAGCTCCGCGCGTCCGTCATCTGAACAACCAAATATCCAAGAAGCGAATCTGTTATCAAACGAGCCTGCATTCTACGTCTCTCCCTGGCGTCGCGGCAAACCAAAAGCGCAGGCCCAAGTCGAAGCTGCACAGTCGCCATTGAAAGCACCAACGCCTCGCGCCCCTTCACCCATCCGAGCTGCTCCACGTGCAAACGTCGTATCCGCCTCGCAGTCATCCATTTCCCTGTCAACCCAGCACAAAACCCGAGGAGGGGACAAGTTCAAGTTGGGCCAGTACGGCGAAGCCGAAGCCGCATATTCATCGGCCATTGCGACCCTTCCCGAGTCCCACCTGCTGCTCGTCCCGCTCTACAACAACCGAGCTCTCACGCGGTTAAAGACGGGTGACTATGCCGGTGCCGTGGAGGATGCGACCACGGTTATTTCCATTATTGGTTCTGGGTATCACCCGTCGCATGAGCTCAAGGTCGCACGGGAGGAGGAAGGTGCGAGTGTGGACCTTGCGGACGGATTGGCGAAGGCTCTGAGGCGCCGCGCCGAGGCTTGGGAGGGACGCGAGAAGTGGGAGGAGGCCGGTAAGGATTGGGAAGCGTTGGCTGCGAAGGAGTGGGCAAAGGCGAATATTCGGGGAGAAGCTGTGAGAGGCGCTGGGAGGTGTAGACGGATGGTCCAGGCATCGACCTCGTTATCGTCGCCCTCGTCTGTGCAACCAGCCCAGAATCCTCGACCTCCTCCCCGCAAGCGTCCTGCCCCCCCTTCGAGGCCACCCAAACCGCAAGTGATGAACGCACGACCATCTGAGGCTCTAAGCAAGTTGCGAATGGCGAATGGCGCTGCAGAGGCTGAAGATCAGGCACGACATGAACTCAAGGACGGGGTGGATGCAAAACTATTGGCATGGAAGGCTGGGAAGGAGACGAACATCCGGGCGTTGCTGGGTAGCCTTGATGCGGTTCTTTGGCCGGAACTGGAATTGCAGAAGGTTGGGATGGCCGAGTTGGTGTCACCTGCGCAAGTTAAGATCAGGTATACAAAGACGATTGCCAAGTTACACCCGGACAAGGTAAACGCCGCCTTTGCTCCTTTCGTCTTACGCTGTTAGCTGATAACCGAGTTTTCTTTCTTTCTTTCTTTTTTTGGGGGGGCCAGCTAAATGCGTCGAATTCGACGTTGGAGCAACGGATGCTTGCAAACGGTGTTTTTGGTACTTTGAGCGATGCGTGGAACGCATTCAAACAATAGAAGCCTTTTTTTGCTCTGGAACAATAGAAAGCGTGCTATTAAAAACAAAGTATTCGTACTCATGTTTGTAACCTAAACTATATACTGGTACAGTAGAGCAACGGGAATCGAAAACAAGATTGCACGAGGTTAGAACAACAAACACAATATCCACAACGCCGTGTGAAGTACGAGTTCCAGGGTCCCAACTCTATCAAATATCATTGACATCCCCATTAGCGCGGCACAGCCATTCCGTTACGAAAGCGGCTGGTAGTGGCTGACTTTTGGGACCTGTCAATCACAGATCATTTAACCTAGGAGTGTGAGAGTTATACTTGACCAGGAAAATACAAGGTCCAGAAAATTAAGGTCAGATGAAACGTCAAAGGGTAACTGTACAGTTCATTGGATGGCTTCTGGGGGCATCAGTCATCCCAACTTGTACATATCAACCCTGCACTCTCAATCTGAAAATGATGTGATTCTGACTGCGAGTTTTTACGAACAAGGGTGGCCAGCGTCCGGATACAATGTTAATACCAAAACGTCATTGGAAGAGATGGTACAGAAAACACGTACACGAGGCGTCAGGACAATGGGGCTAATCGATGAGCCCACAGAACCGGCGGTTTCCCCGTTCACTGGCTTTATGTTTTCTGGTGGTCTCGTCGTGACCGAATCATGCGACGAGCGTTGGATGCTTCTTCCACGACTTGGTGGCGAATAGCCTACGAGTCTGACGTTGAGTATGGGTTCCCGATGCATTGCCTGTCTGTACGCGGAATCTGGGGAGGAGGCGCGAGTGTAGACGACTTCTCCATACACACTCGCTGGACGAGATCCCAAGGGAGTCAAGGGAGAGAAATGTGAGGATCGTCGCCGGCGACGCCGTCTTGAATCTGACCCATCTTCGTATCCGTGCGTGTTGTAAATGTCGACAGACCTCGAGCCGGAGCGAGAGTTGGTGAAAGACTCTTCCAGAAGCACTCGGTTGTGGAGATTGAATGGAATTTGAGAGGCAATGTTGACCATTTTTCTGAATGCGTAGGTGTTTATTGTTGTATGGGAGAATGTTGTCTCAAGGGTATACAAACGCACCCTTCTTTAGCACGAACTATAGACCCGAGACGTTCATCTAGTCTCCGTTGATTCATCAAAGAAGCCTCATATCTGATTTTGGTATTCAGTAACAAACGAACACTATTGGCAACAAAAGACCACACCCACAGGTCATAGTCTGGCGCTTGGGGTATCAGATGGGTCGTCTCGTCGACGGTAGGCTCCTCGTCTTGTTGGGATTGTTGTGGTGGACATTTGAAACAGCACAGATAGTCGCCCAGGAGCCAAACCATTTGACAAAATCACTGACTTTGGGGGAACCGACGAAGCCTCTCGTTGACACTTGTGTTGCATTGTGTGGTCCAATAGGATGTCGCCAAATAAACCTGCGACTCTCAACTTGAATGGGACGCGGCCCTTTCAACGCAAAGATGATGACACTTTGCTAGTCCTATACGTTAACAGGGGACGTCATCCTTGCTAGCATGTAATACCATTAGCACCACCCTGGCCGTGTTTCAGATGCCCGAGATTACCTGCAAAACCAATTGGGCGTAATAGCGTAATACATCGATTTGAAAGAGTGTTCTCACCGAAATCTGAAACAGAAACATTTGCTCACTCGAGGCATGTCAATAATCATGTTGATGCGGTTTATCGGCCATGAGCGGACCATTCAGACTACACACCATGCCTGCCTCGGACGAGCGACAAAGCTCCACCCTCTCTCTGCGCATGCCTACACCCAATTGCAACTTGTGATTTGTCTCTCAACCAGACCAGATCACGGAACAAGGGCCTAACTGCGATGATAAACGATTCAGGCGAACATGACGACCTTGTTCCTCCACTAACACACCATGCAAGCCATTGTCGATCTCACTCTCGCCTCAAACAAATCGGGCCCAATAACTTTTACTGGTTACTAGTTACCGCCCTACACTACACTCTCCCACGGTGCAACCGACTCCGACCCTTTCTCTCTTTTCCAATCCCTCCCAGCCCCTCCCTCCCCCCTCCAGAGTCCACGCCGAGGTGGGCCCAGCGGTTACCGGTACCATGTTCCAAGTTACAGTATCCGCAAAAGGACTAGGAGTGGTGGGGACGACGTTTGAGTCTGCGTAATTTTACGGGTCAAGTTCGTGCATATTAATCAAATTGAATGGCACGCCACACCAAGGGCAAGGGCAATCAACGAGCTCCACTCCCCCCGTCTCGGACGCGTGAGGGCGATTTGTGTTTGTAGAGCGTATGACGCGATACGCGCCGTCCTCCGCAGGCATGGTAACGAATTACAATATGGTCATTGCTATGTAACACAGTGGGGAATAACTGTTTTTTTTTTTGGGTGAGACGGGACAACGCAATCTTTTCACCTCTTGAAAACTAGGTAGGTAGGTAACTGGTAACCAGATAATAAATAAAACGTTATAGTGTTTCCAATATTACAATCATTCCATAAGTATCATGCGAAATAGTTTTTCGAAATTTATCGTATTCTACCTGACGAACGGGTCTGGACTTAGCAAATCGAAAGCAGCATAAAACCTATTTGTCGTCGTTCTAAAAGTCTAACAGGGATAGAAAATAGAGCGAAAAGAAGAGAGAAAGAGAGACAGAAAAAATCCTACTTGGTCGCATGCTTCGACGAGTGAGGACGCGGCTTGATTCTCTTCTGCTTCAGGCTCAACGGGCGCGGCTTACCACGAAGCCTCAAATAAACACCGCACGCATTGCACAACTGCTCACCCGTCTTGCTCCTCCTCCAAACAGAAGTAACGTGCGTCTGGCAATGGCTGCATTCCGGGCCAGACGGATCCCTATCCGACTCATCCGTCGTCTCCCCATCCTCCGCGCTCGCATCAATAAGCTCCTGCGGCCGAAGCATACGTCGCTGCTGCAAATACAACCCACACGCATTACACAGCGGCAGCATGTTCGTCGGATTTCTTCTCCACAAGGGCGTTGACGTAGCATGACAGTGAGAACACTTTTTCACTCCGTTCGCGTTATCCACACTCGGTCGACGAGATCCGACGAACACGGAGATGTCGGCGTTTTGAGACGGCGATGGAGACGAAGAGGGTGAAGGTCCAGGCGAAAACGTGTACCCGCTGAGAGGCATGCCGGTCGGTGAAATCCGAAGAGGAGTGTCGGTGTTTGGGACATTGAGCATAGCATACATGGACGGCGAGTCAACAGCGGCGTCTAGAGGGCCTGCTGCCCACTGTTGTGGCGATTGGGGTGGAGATATGGCTGTGGAAGGGCTGGCACTCGAGGCCGCGTAGTGGATACTGCGACCTAGGTTTCTGTCTGTAGTAGTGTTGATCATACCCATGTATTGCGTGGGGCGATCTTGCCGATCAGCCCTTGGTGGATAACTCGGCTGTGCCAACTGTTGCGGCGAGTGACTCACTGAGCTAGACCAGCTCGACGACTGAAAGGTCGAGGCAGGGACCTGGGTATATCCATATGAATTCGGCGGCTGTCCATTCCATGGCATGGGTGTATGTGACGGTGGTGGCTGAGGGTGAGTCCTTGGGTAGTCTACTGAACAGCTCGACTGGTAAGGTGGCCCAGCAGAACTGCGAGATCTATTCAAGATTGCCATTGTTTGGATATTTTGTGTTTGACCTAGAGAAGCAATGAGCCCTAAACGGTCTTGTCAACAGTCCTGGGTAGAACAGAACTTACTGGAAACTCCATATCCACCTAGACCTGAATAGTACATTGTGGCCGTTGACTCTGGCAGCGATGAGCGGCGTGTGTCATTACTGTAATGGGGCACGACGTATTGAGTTGGGCTTTGAGGCACAGGACCGTGCTGTCCTCCATAGCTGTCTTGGAAGTACGCGGTATGCTGAGCCATGAGAGCGACAAGTTGGGATGTCACGACCCTTTATACGGCTTTATAAAGGCTGTCAGTGAAAGCATTGGCGAAAAAACCTGTGTAGGCGGTTAGACATTGAACAAGCCTAAATGGGTGAAGCGAGAGATCAGTCGATGGGCCGTGAATCTGATTGAACGAGGAAGCTAATTGTGCGATCTTAAGATCCCACGTTCACTGAAATGACGAGCTGGTTTTCCCGTAGCGAGGGCAACTCGTGTCGAGAGACAAAGAATCATAAATGCTCGCCGTTCAAATGATAAATTGCCGGGTGATGCATGATGCATGATGGGCACACCACGGACAAGACAAGACGTTCTGCACCCGCCTCTCCACGGATCCTAATAATCCTGCCGAGAAACGCAAAGAGCGAGAAAAACTCGTAGAACGACGGCCGACCCAGCTTGTGCTGGATGTTGGACCGTGACGTAACTGGCTCGTGTTTGCCGACTATCCCGGAGCTTTGCATATCGTGGTGGGGATTCCTATTTCAGGGAGGAGAGACGCTAATGGCAACGAGCCCTATCAATGCAAGCTGTGCACCCTGAAGGGGGATTAGCATACTGGATCTTTGGATAGATCTGTCTGTTTTTACCACAAAACTGGTGGATAACACGAAAATACAAACGTACAAATGCCCACTTGGTTCGGCAACACTCCCAAATCAAGCCAGCGTGATCCCGCCCAAAATTCGATGCCGGATCTCTCGTCTGTCAGGTTAAACAAGACAATTATTACTTGGAGCCAATCGAAACTCGTGAACCATGAGGAGCCAAAAGCAGGGACGGGGGGAAAAGATAAAACGCTCCTGCACACAAATAAAAGACGCCACTAAACACGTCAATGCGTTGTCCACCTCCGAAATACAACTCGACTTGCAAATAGGCATTTGATTTTTACAGCAATCTGATGCGAGGCCCCTCTTATTCAGAAATTTGCAATTTGTGACAGAGTTGCGTGGGCCGGTTCACTCACTGTGATCCATCAGCCGCGCCAAATTTGACAACGTTGGACACGTCTTGTGGTGCAATAATGGTTGAAAGGGCCAACCTGCAGCTAGTCTCCGCTTCTCGTCATTAATACAAACTGGGCAGTGTCAGGCTGGCCATCAAGGAGATGGTGTCAATTAATGTCAACTCTGAGATGCGCAAGAACCGTCATTCCGGCGCTTTGTATCCCTCCGAGGAACGCATGAATTTGTTTCGCGAGTGGAATGCTCCTCTGAGGTGACGCCGAGAAAATCGTACGAGCTCATAAACGGCCATCGCCTATTTGCTTGTGCTTGTGTTGCAGCTGATAGGACAACAAATGTCAATTGCACGTGGGTAATCAACTTCACCGCTATGAACACGCCAATGAAGTCCAAGAGACGCAATGTATAGCAGCAAATCTATCTGTTTACATAGTCTATGGCTACTTTACGATTCAACAAATACTCTGCTTGACCCTCTCTATGGCACTGCGCCCAAGGGACCTTCATTGAGTGACATGTCACGATGTGACCAGGGCACGTGAATCACAGCTAACACGTCAGTAATAATGGGCCTTTCATCCCTGCCGTTGTTATATAACAAACTTTCAAAGTTGTACATTATCTTAATCATCTTCCGTCGAACCATTGCGGCAAGTGGTTCAAGTTGCCAAGTATGTCGTTTATAAAGAACATCTTCCGCAAGGTCAGTTGCATTGTCAATAATCTTTGCAAAACAAGACCAGACTAACGGATCATTGTGCCACAGAAGAAGGATGAGGACTACGAGACCATTCTTTCTGTGCTTGCGGAAGATGTCCGTACACGACATATACGATTGTCTGAGATACGACTGCGCGAGCGGCGGTCTACGCTGCTTGTAACGTTGTACACGCTTGCCGCTTGGGTGGCATATGTGTCGCTGTGGTATATGAGACTGTTGCCGGACTTTTATGGTGTGCGCAGACGTAGTGGTACAGAACGAGCGATCAAGGGAATACCTGTTGTGCTTGGTCCCATTCTGTGAGTGTTTATCTAGTACTCTCATCCGCGGTTTTTGATGGCTAAATACGCGCATAGAGTTCTTTTCATACGTCGAATTGTGCAGATATGGTATCGGAGAAAGGGAGACGCTGAAGGTGGGAGGTTTGTCGGCGACTTGTTGGCCTTTATTCACCAAAAGAATCTACCCAGAAAGGACGCTTCAAGAACTCATGAAGAAGCAGCGGGGCGTCGTGGAGGATATTAAAAAGAAAACTAATTATTACTCGACTCAGGAACTGCTCCAAAAGTATGACAGCACTCCGGTGAATTCACCATTGCGTCAAAGAGTTGTCCCTGGTTCCTTGCCACCTTCCACGCCACAGCGTCCTCGGACGTCTCCCGAGGTTGCCAAATCTCCGGCACAGGCAACACTACAAACTCAGCTTGCATGTGCGCCATGCTTCTCGATGCATTTACTAACATGAATGCTCATCAACTTCCTTAGCGACTCGAACCCCGTTCCCTTCCACGCCCCCGCGCAAACAATGGTATGACAAACTTGCTGACGCACTTTTGGGCGATGACGATCACGCGACTGGCGCTTCCACTTCCCGATACGCCCTCATCTGCGAGAACTGTTTTGCGCACAATGGGCTCGTGAAGGAAAGCATGTGGGAGGATACACGTAAGTGTTACAAGGATTCGTATCTATTTTCGGTTTTTTTTTTTATGAATCTAACTCTTCTTTACAGAGTACATTTGTCCGAAATGCCAGCATTTTAACCCCTCCGCGCGTTCCAAACGGGAACGCCAGCCGTCATCTCGCAGCTCTCCTCAGCCAGACAAACTTAGTTCAAGTCCAGAGCCTCAGCGGAGATCTCCGTCCATTGGCCGTCAGTCGGAACCGGGGAACCCTGATTCACCGTCGCCCCATAATGGAGGAGTTGGCGTGATGGAGATTGATGATTCGTAGCTCCTCATGTACACAGGTTTCATTGTGGATACCGTGGTGTCCTGTTTTTTTTTTGCGTCAGCGTCGGCGTCTTGCTACCTTGCTCTTGCTCTTGACCAGTCAGGGACCGCAGTGAGTTTTGATTTGAATGCGTATCATTATTGCACCTCTTCGTAGGTAGGCCTTTTCCCCCTAAATTCTACAAAGGACGGTTTCCTTGTGCGGCTTGCATACAAACTAGCGCTGGCGTCTCCTCAAACGCTTTTTTTTCCCTCCATCTCCTCCAAATCTCCGAATCTCCAATCCCAAACATCGCGGACGCGCGTTCACAGCCTCTTCTCGTGCCTTTGCCCATTCCAGGACGGTTTTTATAAGTTATATTTGATTCTTCGAGCGCTTATTGTCGTAACCTCTTCCTTTTCATCACCGTTCTGTCGATCTGTGGAGCTTTCGGATGGACGTCTGTCCATCTTGGCTGACCGCTTGCTCTGCTTTTGCCTATTGCCTATTGCCTATTGCCGCTCGCGTTTTTTTGTTTCAGCTACGGTTGGTACTTGCTGGCGCGGAGGTAAACGGCGGTGTGTGCGGCGTGGTTTGGTGTTGTTCGGATCGATTGAGAATTGAGAATCTGTATTGTCAATGTCAATGTTGCTGGCAGCTGACATGGACAGTTCGTCACGTTAGTCTTGTCTTGACTTTGTCTTCATCTCGGATGAATCGTACGCGTGATGTAGAGTTGTTCTTTTGCATGCTACCAACCATCATTCAATATATCAAACAATAGCAGTAAGTATGATATGATATGATATGATATGTGGACTTGTCGATCATATTGGATCCACTGGGTGTTCCTAACTGTCGCGTTCCTGGTTGTCTCCAGAAAATAGGCTTTGCTCTCCGAGTCCGACTCGGAGCACCTTCAATGGAGTAATTCTGACCATTTTTCTTTCAAGTGCGATTGGTTCTTCCCTCGCCAAGCACCCTCATATATCTCTCTCATCACATATATCACATATATCACATATATCATACTGGCGTATCACATCACTGTCAAGAAACTGTGATTATCGATCGTCGTGTATCCTCTCATTCACGCACCCACCAACTCACTCACTCACTCACTCACTCACACGATGTCAAGAGTACGGTTCATGTTCACTGGGGGATCTATCTATCTATCTATCTATCTATCATCGGTTAAGAGAAGACTCTACGTGGACGCGTAGATGGATGGCTATGGCTGAAACGACCCCAAAAAAAAAGTTGTAGCCACCTCCACCTGGGTACACCATCTAATCCAATGTAACTTTATGAGGAATTCTGGTTTTGGTCGTGGCAAAGTCGCTATCGATTTATCATTGAAACAAACGGCAACTCGAACATGAGGCAGACCAGTGGCTTTGACCTGCGGATCCTGGCAAGCCAGCAGCCCTCTCACTGGTTAGTATAATGGGATAGACTGTACACGTGTTATCTTGTATCGTTCCCGGTTCTCTCAGCCTCCTCACTCCTCATTTCATCATTCCCTGTTGCAGTCCTGTTGCCCGTTCAGGCCTGTTCGGTGTCTCCTGTTTCCTGTTCTCTCTGTTTCACCAACGTTTTAATTTTTCCATTCTGGGAGGTATACTTGTACTAGCTAGGTGATGTCGTGACGGTGGAGTGTGCTGTCTGTAATAACATTGCAGTGCGCTGCGTTTTGATTAATGCAACTATAGTACATTAGAGCTTGGGAGGCAATAATAATAACAATAACAAAAGGTGCATGGTTAGACGTTAGACGATAGTAGTAGTTTCTAGCAGCAGATTCAAGTTGGCGTCTTGGCAACAAGCTTCATGTGTCTCACGAAAGACAGCTTTTAAGTCGAGCAGCTCCCACAGTATCAAGTAATATACCGACCACACTCATCTTCAGGAATCCTAAGCGGAACAATCGCACACCCCACCTCCTCTTCCGCCCTAGAAAATCAATATTATCGCAGGACTCGATGAAGGGGCGGGTCGGGGGGGAAGAGAAGGTGAAGCAGTTTGTTGTAGGGGGCGTAATAGTCGTTTTCGCTTGGATTGAGGCCAGACGGGATCCATGATGGAGTGGGATGCGATATGCGATGAAGCCTGAAAGAGTCGGTTGTCTCACATCGTGAGTGTAGTGACAGTATCTGCTCCTACATGACTCGATTGCTCTCAGACGCTGGCAAAAATGCTATTCCACTCCATCACGGAGCTCGTAAAATGGGTACCGTACTGCAGTACATTAAATATCATGCTGTAACCCGAACCAGCGCCCGGTATCGTTGGGCACGCTGGGTTCCCATCCAGTATGGTTAGTGCAGAGGCAAGACAAAGGAATGATATGTTCCAGATTGAGCACTTCATATCGCCCGTGCTAATTGTGTAACCGCTTGTCCAGACCAAGGGAACCCCAACATTCTACGGAGTACGTGAGTAAATGAAAGCGCAGTCACAACTGTGCGTATCAAGGAGGGCATGACAGCATCTTTGACTAGGATTTCAAAACATTATCAAGTACATGCAGAGATGGTATCGACAGCATAAATCCCAAAACAAATTCTAAAAAAAACAACAGAAATCGACAGTTGGGGCTGGGGCTGTTTTGGGACCGGAAGCATCCTCAACGTCACCCTATGACACCTACATCCACCACACCTCAGAAAATCTCGCGTTGCCTTGCCGCACTCTCTTGAATAGCAGCCAGTGCCTCTCCAAAAGCACCTAGATCAAAGCCCGTTTCGCTGAGCAGCTCAACCGCTCTCGCCGTCAAACTGTCCTTCTCGCCGCCTTCCATTTTAACGAGTGACCTGGCCCCTCTGGGGCTTGAAGCAGACGACGTGCGCGAAGATATGGATGAAGGTGGGGTGGAAGGCGCAGGGGAAGACATGGAGGAAGACATTGGAGATGAAGTGGTGGATGATGATAGGCTCGAAAAGGTATAAGCCATCGAATAGGTCTCTTCAGATCGGATCCAATCTCTGACTAGGGTATGGTCCTGCGTCGGCCCATGTCCGCAGGCGGCGAATAGCTCAAGATGACGTGAAAAGTTACGTGTCGGATTGAACAAAGGTAATGCTGGATGAATACGTGGTGAGTACATGGAGTTAAAACGCCACTGATGTAATGACAGTTGGTAATTACCGTCTTCCAGAACTGCAGAGGCATCTCTTGTTGACATGCCTTTCATATGCATCACTAGCAACAAAAGGTCAGCAGGCAGCAACTTAGCATCACCTAAACGCCAACATTTTACTTACAGGAAGCACAGACGACAGTGCAAGCCCTCGATTCCACCAGAGAATGCACCAGGACCGAGCCACCACCGTTTATCGCCTCCCGTATAAACGCACAAGCTTCAGGTAGTGCGAGTAAAAGGTCTTCCTTGTTCTGATTAGATATTTCAATACGATGATACTTTGACATGAACGTTGACATGGACACGGCCGCAGGCATCTTGACTGGAGAAATCGATAGCATGTGGGTGATGTCCATATCGTGGATCAACGCCTCTGCTTGCTCAGGGTCCTCAGGGAAACCACTGAGCAAGAACAGTGGGAGATTCAGCGAATTGTTGGGAACAAGAATGAGCTTCTGGTCGGCCATCATACATAAAAAGAAAAGCAACACCGTGACATTTGTCGACGACACGTGTTGGCATGTACACACACCTGCTCAACAGTAGTTTTTCTGGAATGACGACAGTTGTGTCCGCCATATAATTGAGGTAGGTGGCTATGACCCGCTTTTGTTTACGCTTCCACATTCGATAGGTAGGGTTGGAGGGACATGGGTCGTATTGGCATGCTGCGAATGCCGCCAGTTGGGTGATGAAACCGTAATTGGGATGCGCTTGCGGTCTTTCTACAGTGGTGGACGATGTGACGTCAAGCAGATGCACAATCAACAAAACAAAATGTGCTTACGGCTCTTGATGAACTGCACAGCACTCGCGGCATCCATATGCTTCGTTTTCATGACTACATTGATTAGCGAAACCCCAAGGCATGCTGAAGTGTCACGTTGCGAGTAGAAACAACTCACGGTATGCAGCAACAACGGTTGTGCTTCTAGAGACGCCCATGACGCAGTGGACGAGCACTTTTCCTCCTCGTTCCAAAGCAGCTTGTATGAATTGGCATGCGCGTGGTAAGTGGATAAGCAAATCCTCATACTCGGAGTCTTGAACGACAATCGTCAAGTGGTTTTCGCCCGTAGACGGATAGTCGGGGCAGACAGAGAGGACATGTGTCGCCCCAATCTCTGACCGGTGTCGTTCAGAAAGAGCCGCGGCTAAACTAAGCGCAAGAGTTACATCAGTTTGTGCGCCTCACGCGCGCTGCGGCTAACATCTGTAAGAAAGGCGCGCGCTCACTTTCCAAGGTACACTTGGTTTGGTATTATTTCATCGACGCTAGGAAGCGAAGAGAGAGTCATGGTCAAAAGAAAGGAAGGAAAGATTGACGAAGACGTCGGAATTTTATGTTTCTGATATGGATGTGGGTATATAGTCGGACTGGAGTGAATGTATGAGAATGATATTGTGCCGGTGGCTCGCTTGATCTGGGCCCACCTGCATACACGTGGTCAGCGGTCTGATTCACGACAGACGTGCTAATTATCGATAAGCAATTCAGTGGATTGGCAGCACAAGTCTTAAAACAAATATGTGAGCTTACATCCCATACTCACCTAAGGAGTGTTGCAGCTACAAGGAAGAGGAAAACATGTGCGTTTGACCGTTGATATCGCCTTTTAGCTAGCGCTTCAGTCACGTGCAACACTCTAGTTAATATGACGTCACTATTCAGCTTCTGACTCCACCTCAAACTTTGGACCACGCGCTGCACTGAGAAAATGAACCCATATGCGGAGGGGAAAAGTAAAAAGTAAAAAAGAAACTCTCTGTCTGGGAGTCGAACCCAGCTTTCGCGCGCGCAGGCAAACTGACAGGCGCGTGTACTAGCCGATATACTAACAGAGACTTGATATGTCCTTGCAAAAACTACACATGAACCGGTGAACTTTCCCTAGGGTATATCCTCATAATTTACTGCGTCGTCTAATCCAAGGTTTCCAGAGAGACTCATCTCTATGAACATTCCTCTTATCCTCATCCTTAAACTCCCCCTCCGCCCCCGCCAACCGACGCAATAACGCCCAATCCATCCGAATGGCCTCCGCTTCACATGCATCTCGATACACTTTCTTACTGAACATCGCCCACGCCATTCGCTGGCTCATCATCGGCGCCCCAGGCGGCAACGTCTCAAACGAAGGCTGCCGCGCATACGCAATCTCTGCTACCCGAATCAAAATCCCTCTACCGACCAACCAGCCAGCCAACCAGCCATCCCACGCGTCATCTTTCAAAGCCAACCAAAGGACTGGGACAACTCACGCAGTAAGCCCAAACACTGGCTTAATCCCACCTGCTTCTCGGCCGGTTAGAAACCGATGTGTACGATGGGGCCACACGATGCCGTTAGGCCCTTGCACATGAAAATCGACGGTGGTGTGGTAAGGAAGTTCGAAAGCTTCCGGTTCGTGTGGAAAGGGCGGCGTTTCATCTAAGAATGAAGCTAGCGGGTGTGAGAACAGCGAAGCGACCTCTGCGGTGTTGAGAATCGGCTAGTATACGGTACTACTTAGTAAATGTCTGCGGGCGTGTGGAGGCTTGGGTTGGGATGCCCTTACTCGAAGTGTGTAGTCCAGAATCAAAACAACAATGCTTGAGAAGAATCAGCATAATGCTGTTGTTCGGAGCGGGTTCTTTTTGGGGGGGTAAAAGTGGGAGAAGATGGCTTACGGCGTGACGATCAAGTCGTTTGTTGCCATGAACGGTTCAAGGACACAAAGAAGAGGCACTTTTTGTCTATCCCTCGACAGACCAATCTAACAACAGAAACATCAGCTCAGGGAACAACCATCGCAACGTTAAAAACGACCGTGACCAACCTCTTCATACGCCTCACGCCGCTTCAATACAACCAAATGTCAATCCCCCATTCAACATGAACCTTAAAAAACTCACCGCAGTATCCTCAATCGTCCGATCCTCTACATCCACTTTACCTCCCGGCAACGACGTATCTCCAGCATAACTCCTCAACGTAGCCGACCGCCTATAATAGAGTAACAAAGGCACAAACAACGAACCGTCAACTCCCCTTTCA
Source organism: Amanita inopinata Kibby_2008 (assembly GCA_001691775.3). Taxonomy (NCBI): domain Eukaryota; kingdom Fungi; phylum Basidiomycota; class Agaricomycetes; order Agaricales; family Amanitaceae; genus Amanita; species Amanita inopinata. Next base: position 16,373 of record JNHW02000058.1, on the reverse strand, counting down.
GCAAGATCAAATGATACGTCACACGACCTACCGGCTGAGTAGAACGTATATGTCTCCTGCGCGTCCTACAAACAAGGCTACGAGCACAGCGGCACAGCGAGACCGAGGAAAGGGGATGCGGGGTTTAGGAGCGTAGTAGGATGCGAGGTTGTGGAAACATCTGTCAAGCGGGGTGTGCCGTAAGAACAAACCAATTCGTACGAGAAGAGAAGAGAAGAATGAGAAGAGGAGGAGAGAAGAAGGAGGAGGAGGAGGAGAAAATAGCGTACTGTTTGGACTGTTGCGTGAGAGATGGAATGCGTGACCTGCTGAGACGCAGTCTTGGACGGTGGTATTCCAAAAAGTTGATAGGCTTGGGTACATTCTTCGAGCTCATTTAGCCACCTGCGATGGTTGTTCAAACGTTCAATTTAAACCAAGATCTCAGTAAGTTAAGGGTCGCTGCAAGTCAGAGAAAAAAAAAGGAGCTTTTGAGCGTTTTAGACCATGGTCGAGGAGCGGAAGAATACAGTAATCAAACGTTGATTATCCGGCTTTTTGGATTGAATAACCGGAATTCTAATCATAGGTACCACATTATCACACTCCTATCCTATCCTATCACCAAGTCCAAAGTGTCCAAAGTAGTCCATAAAAGGGGCATCATTATCATAATCATGCACTGCAGAAACATGGCAACGTTTAGAATGAACCAGAAAAGAACACCCCGACGCCCAAGAAGAACGTCCATAACAGAACAGACACGCGGTCGACGTCGGCTCTCACGGCGGAGTTCTTTGGATTTACTGACGATCCAGTTGCAGGCGACGTAGCAGCGGGCGGGTTGGACGCATTAGATGTCGTAGGGTCGAGCGGAGGTGCCCCAGGTTGCGAATTTTGGGCAATGTAGGTTCTAATATACGCCACATCCCAATACGCGTTGTCGTACGTCGGACTTCCAGGACCTATGATGTTATCTGCAACCTGTGACGCGCAAGAGAAATAAACAGGCAGTTCAAGCCTTTTTCTAAATTAGAGTCAAGGCGGTGGTTGAACTTACGCATGACCCAGTTGCCGTATGGCAGGTGCTCATGTAATTCGAGGGCTCTCCTGCCCTGGAAGCCGCAAACGACATCAAATTAGAGGGGTTCAGATGTCAACGTGAGGACATACCAGCCACCGCAGAGAGTGGTAACCAACACCAACTGCTGAGGCGTGAAAAACTGGGTATAATTACAGCCAAGCGCCGGATACGAAGCGCTAGGTGGACCCCACATAGACGGATCCATCGTAGAAGTGCTCGTAGCAGTCGCAATGAAGTTTGGAATATCAGGCCGCTAAACGCAATCGTCAACACATAACACTCTAACCCGCACATCAAAACAGAAACGCCAAACTCACACTCCAAAACCAGATATATATTCCCGAAACATCAATTTGCGTTGCCCAGACACCTCCTCCAGCCTGTGCAAAGCTCTCACCAAAACTGTTCTGCTTCGTCTCGGCAACTATACATCCCCTGTTCGTCGTACAATTCATTTCGAGCGTTCTTCCTGTTTGACCGGGTGGATTGTACTGTGTGCAGCCTCGATCTGCGTGCAAAGCCATCTGGTTATTGCCCAGATCATTTATGGCCTCTATAATATCTATTTCGCCCCCGTGAGGCCATTCTTTTTCGATTCCAAACGTGAAAAAAGATGGCCAAACCTAGCGATATTTAGTCTTCTGTTTTAGACATTGAAAACAAGCGAGAAGAGGAGCAGATCGTACTGAGCATCCGTATGGAATGTGGCGGACATCGATCATGATGAGATTGCCAGCGCCGTACGTATCTTGAGACGTGATCCGAATCTAGATGGGCAAGTTGCGATGACCTACGTCAGTCAACTGGCCAAGGAAGAGAACCCAAAACGGAAATCGCATTGACCGAGTCTCTGTGAACCAATGGAGCCGGCGCAATCGTCGTCGCATTGTCGACTCTGAGGATGGCGTGACCGTCGCCGTTGACGTATGCCAGCCTTTTTGATGTTGCATTTGCCCGATCTTGGTACGTCACGTTTCCTTCATTCCGAATACGCAGGAAATCAGTCGATATTCCTAGATCCAAAAACGTAGCGCCACTCACCCCATGTCGTGTTGTCGACAAAGCCGTAGAAATTCCACTTATCAAAAAAGTTGCTCCCTGCGTATTCTCGGAGGGGATAGTAAAGCGCATTGGTCTGTACTGCCAAGCTTGCCAAGAAAAATGAAATCAAGGCATGACTTCCGGCACGGTGCCTCATACTGCCTGCGGGGGTGGCGATGGCGAGCAGTCCAGATACGTAGCCAGGCTAAACAGCAATTTATTGAAGATGAACCGCCCTAATGGAATCATCCGGTGTTACAGGCCCGCCGTGAGTAACGAGTGAGTCGACAACCGAAAATGTAGCTGAAGGCACATTGCAGACAACATCATGACCAGGTGCATTTATAGCGCGTTTCCGACAGTGATAGCACATGATGCTTTGATAACTCCGACCATAACATGCAAAAATTTCCCGAGCAAGTGGGAATGGAACTCGTTCAAACGACAGATCTTAAAAGGTGAACGCTTCAATCGTGGCCTGTAACACCTTGGAATTTCGTAACGTACAGTACATGAGTTCGTCTGAGAACACCAAAATGTGACGATGTCACGGGTGTCACACAATAAAGCCGGAGACCCCGAACTAGGTGAAAGTCAGTCACTTGACCATGGAACAACCTCGAGGCTATCTTCCAACACACCTGGACAGCGACATAGCCCATATGTGCATAGTCTTTCTTTGATTAATCCGGTCAAATCTTGCCATATCAATGGGCAGTTTTTTTTGAATGTGTTGTAACCATATGGGCCATTGATGCTGAGCAAATGTTGCGGCTTTGCCGTTCAGAGGAACATATAATCATTCCGCTATCTTGAAATCGCCATAGCGCGTTACCCAAGACTCGGAATGACTAGCACTTCCAACAGGCACAAGTTAATGAACAACCGTTTCATTTAGTTCGCCTCTTTCTCAGAGCCTACAGGTACGCCACGGCGCCGCTGGAACCACGTTGTTATTCGCCACTCAAGGCTGTGTTAGAGCCGATGTTAGCCGCTGAGGCTATGCCTGTCATGTCAGTCCCTACACTCTTGCTTGTTAGAAAGGCGTACGGGACTTGGGCTATAGAGCGGCAAAGGAGGGAGTGGCTATCCTACGGCATAGCGAAGTTTTTCACTGCTCCGTCAGGTGTGTGTCAGGTGATACAAATGGCAAACTTGAGCATTAAATAGGTTGATAATGGATCCCACCACTTGGACGGTTTCTCAACAGGAAAATACGAATGGCGTTTATGGAGCTGGTACCTTGGCGTTGCCTTATCGCATCGGAATCCATCTGGTACGATGTTGCTCGCCGTCCCTGGATGAGTGTCGGAACACACGGGACCACCAGCGCCGACTGGTGGCTGAATCGATAATCGATGGTATGCCGTTACAGATCGCGAGCAAGAATGGAAGATGCGCGCCATCCATCATGTTGGGTCGAGGCATGCCGGGATAGGTGTACGACGATGGTATGACTGCTGCCTTACAGCAGAAGACGGCAGAATGAAATTCATTTTTCCAGCGCTGCTCATGCTTAATTGAACGTCACACCCATAAGCGAGCAACCTATGCTTTAATCTATCGGCAACAAACTGGGATCCTGTGATTCGCCTTTCCTGTGCTAGCTTGGGATAAGGTGTCGGACATGATGTGGAACGATCTCTGCAAAGAGGAAAGTCGAGCGCGGAGTCGGGCTGCAGAGCAAAGAGGAGCGCTTTGGCATTCGCGATCAAGAGAAGGCATTGATGATTCGCAGGGCGCGATGCTGTTCGTCGGTCTATTGGTATTGACCATCGGTATCGATCGTCGAGAGCTCCGGGAAGAGTCTAGCATCTGGAAGGGCCGCAGTGAGCAACCATCAGGCTACTGTTCTGTTCATGAGATCGATCCCACGCATCTGGCTGGCGGTTTTGAGGTTCTTGAACACGCATGAGAAAAGGGGTAGAAAGGAACGCATTGGAGTATGGCAGTGACTTCTCTCCTTCATTTTGCATCCCATGATGTGCACGTCTCAGGGGCACTCGGGTATTAATGCATCCAGAACCGCTTGTAAATGGATCATGCGCAGTGCGCGAAGACGCGAAGACACCTTTTCCGATGTTCCGTTTTTGATTCGGCTGGTCGTTGAGCCTACCTTTGCAGTCTTCGCTGGATGCCCAAGTACGTATGTTGATTTCTGCTGGTATGTCTTACGAGACTGCTCTGCGATATGTATGACTGGATGTGCTATTGAAGCTGCGATAAAGGGCCGCGTGGCATTGGATGCACATCCCTTACGTAGTGAAGGTATCTCCCATCATCAGCGCTTGCAATGCAGAAAGAAGCCTTTCTGGAGTCGCTTGATGAGCACGACGATGCGTGAGGCATGATGTGCGAATGTAAATGATGATGTTTGTGTGAGTGATTCACGGCGAGGTGATGAGTATGCGAGACAGGTTTTCGTTATTGTGACAAGATGGGACAGGGAAGGAAGGCACTGAAGCTTCCAGAGGATGACATGATGGACGAGGATGGTCATATTGGATGAGCATGAATGGTGCGTGGCACAATAGACGCTGCAATGCAGTGATATGTGACGTGGACAGGGTGCCATTGTATGCCATCCGGTTGGCGTAAAAAATGGGCATATGAGTTGGTTTTTACATCCTGTCATGAATAAACCGTCTGAGATGGAAAAGAGAAAAGGCACCTGTCAAAACTCTTAGCGTTCAATTTTTGCAAGGGAGTGGTAAGTCAGCCAGCGATCGTGAGTGTTGTAACCGGAAATGCTGCTATCGAGATTGGGAAAGGGCGCAGACGTGTTGCGTTCGAAGGCTGTCAACTGGTGGAATGACGGAATGCAAGATTTAGATTTGATAAAACTGCAAAAAGAGTGGACTTGATCAACGTGCTGGCCTATTGCTATTGCGACTGCCATCATTGCAAGTAACAAGCGTTTTGAAACATAGCAGAAGCATGTTCCATCTCGACAGTGATATCTACGCTGGTCAATTTATGGACAAATGGAATGGCTGCCGAATTGGGGCAAAGTCGGTAGCACGAATCCTGCCGCAGCCGCAACAGCCCAAGCCATCCGTAGTGAGGTTAGAAGCGCGCTAGATCATGGCTTGAAGGAAAGGGTTACATGAAGGATAAGCATAAGCTCCGCTTTTGATGGCGAGGAAGAGAAACTGTGAAGTTGGCAGCTGTGGGTTGAATTCAACTGAGGACGCCTGTTGTATCACTTCATGATAAAGTATATGCGCCAAATTGTGGCGCAAGATATGTCCCAAGCGTATTGGACATGGTGTGAGAGAGACGACGGTGCTTGGATAAATGCAGATGGTGCTCACGTGCCAGTACATAAAAGGCAGCTGGTTAGCTATACTAGGCAACCAGTGAATGACGTAATGGGGTAGATGAACAAATCTAAGCGGAGCGTGAATCGGGAGCAGCCAGTTGGACGTTCCAATCTGTCTGACTGGTTATATGCGCCCATTTAGTGCAGACAGAGAAATGCTCACAGATGGAGATATGACACCCTCGACAATGCCGATTTGTCAGCCAAACCGCACAATATATAAACATCCTCCGTCCTTTCCTGACTCTATCACCCTCTTCTTTCCTCTCTTTCCCAGCTACTCTTTCTCCTTCTCCGCGTCGGTAACCTGCACCCTCGTCTGCACCCTCCTTCCCTAGCAACATCCATTCCAACTCTCACCAATACCCTCTATTCGCGCAATGGTCTCCGCGGTATACCCCTTCTCCTGGTTCTCTTCCAACCTGCTTCTCGTCGCCGCCTCGGTCTTCTTTGCGTACATCTTTATCCGTATAGCTTACAATCTCTTCTGGTCTCCTCTCAGCGCTATCCCCGGTCCTTGGTACGCGGCAGTCTCAGACTTCTGGCTTACAGCCCACGTTCTCCGCCTCGAACAATGCAAAACAATTCAACGCCTTTTCGAAGTTTACGGCCCAGTAGTCCGTGTTGGCCCCAACAAGGTCGTCTTTCGCGATATTACAACTATGCGCAGCGTCTATTCTGTTCACAAATTTGACAAGAGCCCGTATTACAAGAGTCTTTTAACGTTCGTCTCATCGTATATTAGCGCATAGTTTATCTAAGCGGTAATTAATCCTTGTACAGGAACAACAATGACCATGCGTGCGTAATAACGCGCATATATGAACGATAACAAGTTGATTTTGTGTTTGGTCATATAGCATGACGACACTTGAACATTCCAGCCACGCCATACGTCGCAAGGGCTATGCGCCTCATTATACCATGAACAACTTGGTCCGCTTCCAGTCTGAATTTCATGAATCCACCTATGAACTCATCAATGTAGAGGCTATTTGTTGAATATCTTTGGTCTCGTCTAACTTGGGCTTGACTACAGGCTCTAGAGGAGGTGGCTGGAAAGGAGCCTCTTGAATGCCTTACGCTCTTTCGCCACCTCATGGCTGACGTCGTGGCCTCGACGTCTTATGGCTATCAGGCGGGTGCAGTGAGAAAGTGGGCTTTGGGCGTAAAAGACCCGCTTTTGACCGCAATAAACGACTTCCCAAAACGCGGAATTTTGGTAATCACTCGATTCGGTCTAGCTTGTTTATTTTATTGACCATTGATCTGAATAGCGAAGCGCCGTTCCGACTTGGGCATGGGACTTGGTTTGCCGCATTCCAAATAGCCGCCTCAGGCAGCTGTGTGATTCGGATAAAATCATGGCCGAAGTCGGTAGAATCCAGTATTCGCTTGATGCGGAAGCTGATGAATCCGAATAGTTTGTTAGCGCTCGTGTTTATGAGATGCGGGCCCAAATGAACGCAGGGAAGGCTGATTCTGATAAGATCCCAATGCTCCAACGGCTCCTGCAGTATCGTTATTCCTCAAAGGAGTTAATGCCTGACTATGACATTATATCAGAGTGTATGGGACACTTGTAAGCTATGCGCCTATTCTTTCTCTTCGCCAGTTCAACTAACACGCGTTGTCTGCTTTTAGGGTAGCTGGTGCTGATACCACGTCTACCACGCTGACGTATTTGTTCTGGGAGCTAAGCCGGCGTGCGGATATTGCCAAGAAACTCCAGGCAGAATTGGACGAGGCGATGCCCAACTCGCGAAACCTACCAGATATTTCAGTGATACAAGATTTACCATATCTCAACGCCTTCATCAAAGAAGGTGTGTCAAGTAGTGACTGTGCCCTGTTTGCAAACCACTCACACGTTGCAAGGCCTTCGTCTATACACTGCGGCGCCAAGTTTGCTCGAGCGAGTAGTTCCATCAACGTCCAAAAATGGAGCTTCCCATGAGTGCTTTGACCTGATGGGCTATGGCCTTCCTCCTGGCACCGTCGTATCGACGCAGGCCTGGTCGATGCATCGCGAACCTGACGTGTTTCCCGCACCGGACGCCTTTCTCCCGGAGAGATGGCTTGATGAGCTTACAAGTCCAGAAGAGTTGAGCAGAATGGGACAATACATGATGCCATTTGGGACTGGCACCAGAATGTGTGGCGGACAGAATCTGGCGCAGTTGATGTTGAAGGTGTCCGTAGCGGCCCTAGTGAGAAATTTCGATGTCATGGCGCCACCTGAAACGAATGAGAGAAGTATGGAGATCAAGGATAGCTTTGTGCGTTGAATGAACTTTCTTTTTTTTAAAGTTGGCCGATTCTGACTAGAGGATAGGTGATTTTCCCTGCTGCTATGCAATGCAAACTTATCTTTCACCCTCGTCAAGACTGATCGCGCTACCTTTTGCTTTTCATTGTGAGACTGCTTTGTTGTTGGTGCACATGCTATCGTTTTCTTGAAAGGTTGCAGTTTTTCTCTGTTGTGTGCTTTGAGGGTCGTCTTCCCATGTTGTATGGTATATCCATTCGCTCAGAGTTGTGCATGTACTCGCGTCACCAACACACAGTGTATACATTCGTTTGTTTCTTTTTTGCGTGGAGTAGTTTACATTCGCATTAATGGGTTTAAATTATGTGTATATTCGTTTCTTATTTAATGGATTTTTTTCAATGGCGTCAACCTGATGCAAGAACCGCGTGTATTTTTCCTTATTTATCAGGTGTTGTACAGTTGTAGGACTAGAGACCAGTGACTGATGGAGCGAATAATACAAAAGAAAAGTACACGTTTCCAAAATGAGACCTGGATAGAGTAATGAAGAGAGGACTGACTCTAACGGTTGCGAGTTATGACCATCACAACCCTCCACTTGCCCAGCTCGACTCTGAACCAACATTGGAATCGAGATCAAGGTTGGACTCGTCATCGCCATCCGAGACACCAAAGTCGGAAAGCAAATCAAGCTCGGAAAGCGTTCCTGACTGGGGCGAAAGCACGCCGACACTGACACCGACCGACTGTTGCTGGAGCTGAAGTGGGGGTGGGAATGACGGTGGGAATGGCGGTGGGGGAGGGGGCGAAAAGAACAGAGGTTGGGGTTGGAACGGGACTTGATCGTTCAGGATCGCGATGGACGGAAACGTCGTCACCGGCGAACCGTGAGAGGTGTGGGAGATGGGTGAACCGAGAGGGGTGGTTGCTTTCACGTTCGCGTTGGCGGTGGAGTTTGGATTTGGATTTGGATTTGGATTTGGATTAGAATCCTCGGAAAACGAATAAAATAGCTCGGAATGGGTGGGCGAGGGTGGGTTCATCCCCATTCCCATTCCCATCTCCCTCGATATGGACATGGACATGGACATTGGAGTCGCCGTCGCCGTCACCGACGCCAATCGCTGCGACTGCAGAGGTGGAGGAGGAAAAGAAAGCGGCAGAGGCGGAGACAACGATACAAATGGCGACCCAGGCACCGACATTGACGGGTTCGAAATCAACTCGATGCCTTGCTCTTGATCGAGAGAGATCGGATAGGATTGGGAGAGGGAGGGGATGGAGGAGGGGCTGTAGGGGCTGTGGGGGCTGAGTTGGAAGGGCTGGAAAGCCTGCGGGGACTGGGATGGTGAGAGTGAGGATAGGGCGAGGGGGGTGAGTAGAGAAGCTTGCGAGGCTGGAGTTGGAGCAGGCAGAGTGAACTGAGAGGAAGAAGGGGGAGGCAAGGAACGACTGGGCGGCGAATCCGGGGCGGGGCTCTTGAGCGTTTTCCAAGGTGAATCATCCCCGCCTCCATCCCCGTCCAAACTGGCGGGTGCCATCGTCCCCAACGTCGAGGTGGAGACGGACATGGACATGGACACCGAGGCCAAGGACAAGGCCAAGGGCGACGCCTGTTCAGACGGTATCACCGAGTCCTTTGACAACGTCCTGAACGGGTTCGACGTGCGCCGCTCCCGTTCTTGTTCCTGTTTCTCTCCCTCTCCCTCTTTCGCTTTCACTTTCTCTTGGTGGCGCAGCGCCGAGACAGAAGCGATCGAAGAAGGCGTAGAGGGCACCGACGAATCAGCAATAACATGCGTTGGGAAAATCGGGGTTTGAGGTAAAACGTGGTTTGGCTGTTATATTCAAACGTTCAAACCATGCATGAGGGGGGGACTCGGTTTGGATGGGCGTACCTCGTCCAAAACAGACACAGACCCACTACCGCTTTCGTTTCTCGCACTCGTGTTATTGCGCCTTCGAATCGTGTAGGGATATGCAGCCTGACCATGACCCTGGGGCCGATCTCGACTCCGTCCCTGTTGGGACCGGTGGTACTCGCCAACAGAATGGCGCCATTCGTTTACCTCGTGGGGTGCCAACCCCCCACTCGCACCCACGGGCGGGAGAGGCTTCGCGTTCAAGTCGACATCGAGGTTGAGGTTAAGACGGCGCTTGGGGAGATCTACACCGGAGGCTTTCCGGTTTTGGTTCCAATTCTGATTTTGATTCTGATTATCTCTATCATTGCGATCGTCCTTGATGTTGATAATACCCCTGTTATCATCACCGCCCAAATTCAAACCCAAGCCCGGGTGTGGATTTGAACCTGAATCCGAGTTTGAATCCGAGTTTGAATCCGAGTCCATGCCAGCGCTCTTGCTATGCCCCTTCTTCGTCCTCCCCCCTGACTTTGACCTCTTTCTCAACTCGAGAGGAATCTCATCTCCACCCCCGTCTCTCCCAGATGCAGCTGCAGACACTGAGACAGGGATAGCACCAGCCCGGGCTCGAGCTCGAGCTCGGCGGCGCTCCAAAAAGTCTTCGGCGAGACGTTCGAGGGCGGGAGCTAGATGTGGTTCATAGACGTACTGTAATGTAGAGAGGGATGAGAGGGATGAGAGGGGGAAAGGAGGGAGGGGGAGGAGGGGAGGGAGGACGTACACGGACAAAGACGTAGCCGGCTGCTGCGGTTGTAATGGCTGCTACGATGTAGGCTGCTGCTGGTGCGGGCATCTTGCCCAAAGTGTGGGTGCAAGCGAGGTAATGTCAGCTGTGGTATGGCAATGTCAAGACTTGGGACTAAGCTGCCACAACCGCAACCACAACACAACCACAAACTCGAGTATTTGTCAGACTTGTTGATCACGTACTTCATATAAATACACTAGATAAACTGATTATCGATAACCAGTCACTAAAAGATGGTATTACTGTAGACTGTAGAGCTGATCCCAACGTCACTCGACCCCAACCTTGTCCATTCCATCCCACCGCAACCCCAGCGCTCGCACAATATACAATTCTCCATCCGGATCAAACTCTCCTTCCCCCTCTCCTTCCACCGCCGCAACATCAGCATTGGCGGTATCGCTCCCAGGGCCGACTTCTTCATCCCCACTCTCGCTCTCTCCGCCTCCTTCCTCACTCCCCTCCCCATCCTCATCCTCCAAATCTGACAAGGGAATCGGCGAAGCCGTCGCAAACCGTCCAAAAAAGAATCCAGTAGCCCTATTTCCATCCCCATCCCCATCCCCATTCCCATCCCTATCCCTACTTTCGTTTCTATTCCCCCTACTGTTTGCCCCGCTACGGCTTTCACCACGTCCCTCACCATCACTCTCATCGCTCACAAACGACGAGAGAGACGATGAGGAAGAAACCGACAACGCATCCGAGTCAAAATCAAACGGTGCCTCAACCTCATTGTGAGATGCCTCGAGCGTGAACCTAGATCGCTGTGTTGGCCACGATTGGCCTTGTCCCCATCCCCATCCCCCCTGTGCGGACCGCCCACGAGCCCGAGACTGAGACTGTCCCTGAGCCTGTACCTGAGTCTGGGATGGAGAGAAAGAGGGGGTTTGGGTTTGGGTTTGGGATTGGCGAGGTTTAGGAGGTGGAAAGGTATAGGACGGTGAAGAGGACGTCGCTGTCGAGAAAAACGAGTAAATGCGCATCTTGTTTGGAGCGGAAGAGGATGGAGAGGATAGAGGATGAGGTGGTTGCCAGGACCTAGATGAGAATATACCCTCCGTCGCCGCCTTGCACGGTGTATACCTCGTACCCAACGGGTTTCCACTACCCATCCAGAGAACAAGTTAGCAATAGGTAAGCAAGCAAAAAAAGGGTAGACAGCATGGACGTACCATACTGCACACCCTACGCCTTCTCTGACGCAACCACATGAACTCTTGATCATCTTTCCCACTATTGCACGATCAAAGTAGGATGGGTCGAGATGGACGACGGAAGGAGAGGCTTCGGATTTGGCAGTCCACATACCGAGTTTGGGGCGTGGAGCTGCTTGGGTGTGGATGACGGTTCCGCAGCCGGTACGAGTGCGACGGTGAGGATGTGCCGATGGAGTTGGGACTGGTGGAGAGGAGTGGGTGGCTGACAGGGGTGACGCCGACGTGGATGGGTAGAGAGGTAGTGGAGAAGGCTGAAAACCTAAGCATGGCATCCCATGGCTAGCAGGGTAGTAGTGGCCATCATCGACGTAGCCACCACAAGTCAACACGTATCTGTACTCGTCCTGAGATTCTTCACATGGTGCCGAAGCAGAAGCAGAGGCAGAGGCGAGCACGGACGTAGAAGGCTGCACCAAATTCGATGTCCACTCTCTGTCAAGAAGGTATCGGTACGGGTATTGGTACAGCGACTGTGGCCTTGATTGAGACTGAGAGCGTGATCGACCGTCCTCGTCCTCAGCCGCCATCGCAGGGAAGGGAATTGCCCACGTCGAGGGTGAGGGCCGAGGAGGGTGGTGGTGGTAGCTGTCAGTGCGACCACCAGATGCAGCATTATGGTCCAGTCTGTCTACTCGAAGAGCTCCGCGACGACGTAGTCTCGATGCCTCTCCTGTCCTCACGAGATCCGAGAGGACGATGTCGTCGTCGGTGGGTTCTGCTGCCAGCGTCTCGTAGTCGTGATCATTGTTGCGGTGGTTGCGGTTCAAGTTGTAGATGATGGGCATGTGGTTTGAATATGAATATGAATGAAGAGAATGAAAAAGCACAGAAAGTGATGACTGTGTATGTACGCGTACTCGTGATTACGTAAGGTCGACATTCAGCTTGATTGTATTGATTGTATTGATTGAATTGATTTGTATTCATTCATCTGATTGTTGTATTGATTGCCAGCCAATCACATCCATTTCTGACGCATGCGCTGGTTATGTCTTCCATACACCTCATGATGCCACAATCTCCGGCGAACGTGTCACCAGCCTCTTCTGAATGAATTACGGAAAATGGGAAAGCATCTCGAATATGAAAGATCCGATATCGGTCAAGGGTGAATTTTTTTTTCCTTTAAATATGAAGAGAAAGGTGTTGTCAGTGCCTGCGGCCCATTGAATGTAAAGGAACGTAACACTGGAGGTCTCTTGTCTCTTGTCTCTTGACTTTCTTTGACTCGCTTCACTCATGTCGACGACCGCGCTTTCGGTGGGGAATGGGATCTCGGAAAAGTCGCCGTTGTTGCCTACGACGTTCCCCCCTCACGATGCTCGTCCAGCTCCCGCTCCCCTCTGTCGACGCTGGATAAAAAGACTGGCACTGTCATCGATATCGATAGTCGCTCTTGGCTGCCTCTCTCTCTCACTAATCCATCTCTACCTCTGGGCCACCCCCGACCACCACCACCATCAGCACCGCCACCCACACCCGTACCCACGCCAGGAACCGCCCGAGTTGCCCGTCCCGACCGAGCTGCAACGTTCATGGGGACCTTATACTCCCTTTTACTCTGTCAAAGAGTACACACCTCCCCCAGACTACTGTAAAATAACGCAGGCAAGTCGTCTGGCATCCGCGTGTCTTGAGCCTTTTTTTCATTTTACCTCGCTCCTCTTATTGGACAGGTCAACATCGTGAGTTAATTCCCCTTCACGCTTCTGGGGCTTTCTTCTTCTAACAACCTGCACCGGTACCAGCTGCAAAGACATGCGGCCCGATACCCAACACAAGGGGCCGCGACCGGCATCCACATCGCCCTCAACAAGCTACTATCAGCCACTCACTATCTCGATCCCATCATGCTCTTCTTGAGCGATTACCAATACGATCTCGGCACAGATCAGCTCGTTCCCTTTGGCGCAGACCAGTGAGTTCCCAATCTCTTCTCCCCCCCCCACTGGTGGACGAGTTGATTAACGGATGGATGGGTGTGTGGCGCAACCAGTGCACGATATACAGGTGCAGAAGCGTTTGAGCGATATAGGGATTTGTTGATGGTGGGGGATGGGAAGGGTGAGCGTGATGTCCCGTTTGTGAGAGCGTCGGGGAAGCAGCGTGTTATTGATTCGGCGACGAATTGGACGCTGGGTGGGTGATCCTTCTCGTCTGTCCCTTGTTGTGTTGTTGACTGTCCGGGGATCGTCAGGGTTCGCACAAGCCAGTCAAAACGCATATATACCCAAACTCAATGTCGTCCTCAACGAAAAAGTGCGTCCCCTCCCTCCCTCTCCCCTCTCCCCTCTCTTCCCCTCCTCAACTCTGCTCGCCAGGCCAACGACACGTTGGACAACTCCCAATGCCCCAACGCCGGCGACGCCGACCTTCAAGTCGACGAATGGGTCGCCACCTACGCCCACCCCATCGCCCAACGCCTCTCCACCCTCGCCCCCGGCTCCAACCTCACCGCCGCCGACATCTACGGCCTCATGCTCATCTGCCCCTTCGAATCCGTCGCCCACCTCTCCCAAAGCCCCTTTTGCTCCCTCTTCACCCCCTCCGAGTTTTCCCAATTCGAATACGCCTTTGACCTCGACAAGTATTACGGCACGGGATACGGACAGCCGTTGGGCCGCGTCCAAGGGGTGGGGTATGTGAATGAGTTGTTGGCGAGGTTGGAGGGGAGAGAGGTGAGGGATGGGACGCAGACGAATCGGACGTTGGATGGGGAGAGGGAGACGTTTCCGTTGGATAGGAAGGTTTATGTCGATTTTTCGCATGATAATCAGTTGGTGGCGATTTATGGGGCGGTGGGGTTGTTCCCGCAGTATAGGGCGTTGGATCCTTTGAATCCCGATAGGGGGAGGGATTGGGTGGCGGCGAGGATGGTCCCGTTTAGTGCGAGGATGGTGGTTGAAAGGTTGGTGTGTCAGGTTGATGGGGAGGGAGAGTATGTGAGGATATTCGTGAACGACGCGTTGCAGCCGCTCAAGTTTTGTGGGGCGGATGCGGACGAAGGAGAAGAGGGCGACGGGTTGTGCGAGCTTGGGGCGTTTGTCAAGAGTCAAAAGTATGCGAGGCATAATGGAGAGGGGGATTGGGAGGCTTGTTTTGAGGAGTCCGGTCCAGGTGAGCCTGGCCTTCCCGATCCCGCAACGTGATGTGGTGCGTATTAAGATCAATGTATATTATGCATGCTAGGGATTTTAGACTGAGGGTATATCAATGTTGGGAGTAGGAATAGGGATATATATATGATATGGCCCACTGAGGTCGAGATGTTACGCATCGGCAAGGAACCTCTCCAACGAACCCACCATCCTTAGATACGTCGCCGGCTTACTCGAAGCGCCCTTCCCCTTCGCACCAACATACTCCCTCACATCCCCCCTCATCAACCCATCCACATAAGCACCAAAGTACTTGTTAACCACATCCTCCTTCACCCGCATCACCTTCACTATCTCCGCCTTCACCGCCGTCCTCACCTTCGCACTCCCGTTCCCATTCTCCATTAGAGACTCCAACCCATACCCACGCTCCTTCATACAAACCCAAAGGACACCCAAAAACGATTGGGGACGGCCCTTTTCCAGTTCAGGACGGAGAAAGAAGCGGTAAGGTCTGGAGAGGAAGAGGAGGCGAGGGTGGGTGTGGGTGGCGGTTGTCCCGCAGTGGGAGAGTTCGAGGCCGATGCGGGGGGAGCTGTAGATTTTGGGTGGGCGAGAAGGGGGAGGAGCGAGAAAGAAGGTTGGCTTGGAAGGAGGAGGGGAGGGGGATGGGCGTGGTTGGAAGTAGAGGTAGGTTTCGAGAGTTTTGGAGGAACTGCGAGGAGGAAAGGCGCTAGTGTCGCCGAGCCATTTGGACTCTACCAAGTCTGTGATGCTGTCCGCTGAACTGGCGCGGAGAATTTCATCAACCAGCAGCGATGGCCCCGAAATGAGTTTTTTGTCAGAGAGGCGAAGGAGGGTGCGCAGAAGGACGCCACCCCTAATGTCAGTCACACCAGACGAAGACGACGACAAGTTGGCGTTGGCGTTGATACCACCGTTAATGCCAATGGTGAGATCGAGGCCTTTCCTCGTCCCCCCTCTATACGCCGACAAACTGGTGCTCGAGCGCGTAGAGTCGGTGGAGGGTTGGGGTGCCCGATGAAAATACCAACGTTGGGATATCTTTTGTTCTTCGCTGCGGTGGGTGAACGGGTCTTGGTGGCTCCCGTCCATCCAGAGGTAAAACTCCAGTTCGAGGACTTGGTAACGGGAGGGGCTGGTGGGAGTGCTGGCAGGAGATCCTAGGACGAGGTCGTAGTCGCATAGGATGGCTTGGGCGATGGAGTTGAAGCGGTCTTGGATGGTTTCTTGGTTTGCAGAGGTGAGAAGTGAAAAGTCTGTGAGCTGTTCGAGGGTGGGGGTGCTGGGGTTGGTGGGTGAGGCGTTTCTGGGTTTTTTGGTATCGGGGTCGTCTGCGTCCGCTGAATCATGGGACCTTGAACGTTTCTTGGGGGTGGTGGTGGTCATGGTTCACGATGAAAAGGGTAAAATACGCTAGGGGCAGCGACAACATGTGGAGGTCGGGGATGGGGAGATGAGCCTGTTTCTCAACTTGTATTTACACCATCAACACTTTCAACCTTGTTCTCTCCACTTGTCTTCACTCGGTGCATCGTTTGTCTCTGCTCTTGAGGCAGGGAGCTTATGTCATGTTGTCATAACRTGTACTACATACAGATTTAAATGTTAACAGCCGGTTGTTAATTCAGAGTACATCACATGAACAATATGCATAAATAAT